>JAZBGY010000236.1:0-83456 GCA_037414755.1 Lydus trimaculatus | reverse complement strand
CACCATCTTGAAAATAAGTGTTGCTTCAGTTTTCTTACTATAATTCAGTAACCATACGTGTGACGAAAATTTTGTAGAGAACTTTCTTATAGATAATAGAATTATCTACAACTTTATTGAAAGTTATTTTATAATATATAGTATACATTTCACTGTCATAAGGACGGCACATCGGAGGGGGCCTAGGGCGGCATTACAACTAAATCCGCTCCATTGTGTAAGCCACATAAACGCTTCATTTATTTCCTGGGTACCCAATTTATGGACGCACCGCTACACGCCCGGTATTTTAGGGAGTTTTATTGTATCATGTTGGCTGTAGATTCAAAGATTTTTTGAATTTAAAATTCAAATTATCTTTATATAATAGTGTTCACGTTTATGTTTTATAAATTTTTCAACTTAATTTGCAAAATTGCATCTGTTGATTATAATTTTGCTCTTAAATTTACCGCTGATATATTTTTTAAATCGCACAAAATTTCATGTTTAGGGAATTTAAATTTCTCCCTAAATATTTCCAATTTTTTTTTTAATTTAATAAAAAAATGTATAAAACTAATAAAATTATGCTTATTTTGTCTATCTATAAATAATTATTTGTTTGATCTTTGTATAAAGTCCGAATTTCCTTTAAATTAAATTTATTTTATTTAATTGTCAAAATTGTCAAAATTGAGGTTATGGTGACATTGTCAAAATTTTGGCATTAATCAGTTGTTGATTGTTATTGATGTCTAAATGGACAAATTTTTATTAAACAATAATAATAATAATAATAATAATAATGGAAAAAAATAATGAGACAACATCAAATAATGATAATACAGATACAACAAATACATGTAAAGTAATAATAATTGGTGCTGGTATTGCTGGTTTATCAGCTGCATACCATTTAACAAAAAATGGTTTTAATAATTATAAATTATTAGAAGCACGAAATCGTATCGGTGGTCGTATTATACAAATACGTATGGGTAATGAACCAGTTGAATTAGGTGCAAATTGGATACATGGTGTATTAGGTAATCCTGTATATGAATTAGCAATGCAATATGGTTTAATTGATATAATGCAAATACCAAAACCACATAAAGTAATTGCATCATTAGAAAATGGTAAACAAATACCATTCAATTTATTACATGAAATCTATGAGGCATATCTATGTTTTTTAAAACGTTGTGAAGAATATTATTTATCACAATATTTACCACCTGATGGTATTGATAGTGTTGGTGAACATATTAAATTAGAAATTAGTTTATATTTAGATAAATTTAATGATAAAAATGATAGACATTTACGTGAATTATTATTTGATTGTTTATTGAAACGTGAAACATGTATATCGGGTTGTGATAATATGAATGAAATTGATTTATTAGAATTAGGTAGTTATACTGAATTACAAGGTGGTAATATAACATTACCAAATGGTTATAGTTCAATATTAGCACCAGTATCAAAAGATATACCATCCGAAAATCTATTAATTAATCATCCTGTTAATTTAATTAAATGGAATTTAAATCAATCATCAAATGATAATGATAATGATTCAGATGATTCAGATCGTACAGTTGTTGAAGAACCTTTAACTACAGATAAAACACAAAAAACCCCATGTAATAATGTTGAAATTTGTTGTGATAATGGTAAGAAATTCTATTGTGATTATGTTGTCGTTACAATACCATTAGGTGTATTAAAGTATAATGTTGATAAATTATTTCAACCATCATTACCTGATTATAAAACCGATGCAATTGAACGTTTATTATTCGGAACAGTTGATAAAATTCTATTAGAATATGATCGACCATTTCTACATCCAAATATCACAGAAATCTTATTATTATGGGAGAATGATGATGATAAACCAGAAGGACAAGATGATTTAAGTAAAATATGGTTTAAAAAGATTTATTCATTTTCCAAATTAACTGATACGATAATATTAGGTTGGATATCTGGTAAAGAAGCTGAATATATGGAAACATTAAATAAAGATATTATTATGGAAACATGTACGAATATTTTACGAAAATTTCTTAACGATCCATTTGTACCAAAACCAAAAAATGTTGTTTGTACTAGTTGGCATAATCAACCATATACTAGAGGTTCGTATACAGCGATAGCTGTTGGAGCATCACAAATCGATATCGAATGTCTAGCACAACCCCTATACATCGACGAAGAAGAGACCAAAGTAAGTCTCCTTACTATTAATTACAATTTAATAATAATAATAATAATAATAATAATTTATAGCCTGTGGTTTTGTTCGCTGGCGAACACACTCACAGTAGTTTCTACTCAACAGTACATGGTGCTTATTTGACTGGACGTACAGCAGCTCAGACGATCTTGGCCGCTGAAAATCCACAAGAATTGACTTTAGATTGTGATCATACTACAGATTTGAGTTCATGGATACAAGGGATGAGTTTTGAATAGAAATTGTGTACAAAAACAAATAAAAACAAACGCCACATAGTAGTGACTTTTTCCCCCAAGAAATACGACGTATTTTGTATAATTTCAAACCAGTATTTTGATTTAAAGACTTTAATAAACAAACAAACAAAAAAATCATACAAAATATACTCGTATCTTTTAGATATTCTAGTATGGCTTAACAATGTTTTATTGTTTTGTTACCAAAAGTCGATTGTTACTTTTTGATAAGCTTACGCTAGTCATTTTTTAAAAATTTATGAAATTATTTAAAATAAATTCTATAAAGATTACGATTAAATATTGAATAAATTAGCCCATTCCTGGGACTCTATACAGAAATGTACCATCATAATCATAATAACAATCATTTAATTTGTAAATATTGCCTTTTTTTAATAGATTTTTTGGTATTGTTATCTTATCAGGATATTGTAAATGTTTTACATCTCTTGTTCTTTTAACATAATTACTAATTTGACTATTTGCATATTTCGGTAATGTTAAATCAACAGTTTCGCATTGATTGTCATTACTTTTAGAATTTTCCTTAATTTTCATATGATCTAGAATTAATTTATCATCAATTTCCACATTTTTGCCACTAATTACTTTTTCTTTTAATTCATTTTGTAATTGATTCAATGTAATCGGTTGGCTTTTTCTTATTTTCGACGTTAGATAAGTGTCTGTTTGGGGTGGTGGTAGTTGTTGGTGTTTCTCTTCCAAATTTCTACTATTTTCCTGTGTGCTATTATTTCGTTGTTTTAATCGTTGATAACTTGTGATAATTTCAGAAAAATCCGATTTTAAATTCGTATTTTTCAGTTCGATTTTCTGTTTTGTAGCATTTGTTGGTATTTCGAATGGATGGAGATTCAATGAACGATCCGTAAATTTTCGTAAATGTTCCACTAAATCTTTTGGTAAATCTAGTAGTTGGCGTTGTTTAAACATTTCCCAATTTTTCTGTACAGCACGATCGTGATTTGTGATCTTTTCTTGTTTTGTTTTCGTCCAATTCCCTTTAACGATTTTCTACAAAAAAAATGTTTCATTATTTGCATTACTGATAGTTATGGGACTTACAGCTATAACGCCGGGTAATGCTGGAAAACTTTCTGATAACTGTTCAATGGTCCATTCGTCCGGATTGGTGCGATATAAATAACGGATCTGTTCTTTATCGTGCCATGTTAGAAAATTTGGTTGTTTTTCTTTAAAATATTTCTGACCAACAATCCAATATTTCTCTTGTTCTTTTCTAATTGCCATTTCATTTAAATGTTGACGATGTGTTTTATGGACTTGCATAAAATCACTTTCTAAATCATCAACATCCAGATTTTCTAATTCGTCTGGTGTTAAATCTAATGCTGTTTGACGGCGACCTACACCTGGATCTTTAGCAAAACAACGAATTTCTTGTGATATTACACGTGTAAAATTGTTTCGTAGAAGATTTCTTAAAGGAAACATTTCCAAGAGACAATATTTAAAAAATTAAAAATGCCTCAACTCAAATTTGACTAATGGAAAATTTATAGGTTATGTTTACATCTACACGTGATCTGAAATGTCAATTTACACCAATGATATAAAAGCTGTGAAGCGGCATTTTTTGAATACTTGAAACCAGGGACTTAAACCTATGAATTAAGGTTGTACTTCGGATTCAAGTAACCCCAAAGTTCTATTTTTATGTTAGTGTTTCTTTAAAGGTTTCTCCAGAATAAAAATCAGGGTTATGATTAGGGTTGTTTTGGGTTAACCCTAAGATTTTATTAAAGTTTTGATTATATAACGATAGATAAACATAAAACAAACTAACATCAAAGACTTTATTCTCTATCTCTAAAAAAATGACGAAAAAACTTATTAATCATAAGTGTACAGAAATTTTTATTAAATTTACGTCCTGTTAAAATGAGCAACGTTTTTCATACACTTTGATGTTTCCAAAACCGGACCTAAAGTAACAAAAAAAAATACTTATAGCCTCATACCTAAAAAAATGTTAAGTCATTTTAGAAATTATTGGAAAATACTGATTTTGAACATCAACCCCCATTTTCTGTCTTAAACAGTATGTCTACAAACAGAAAAACACGTGCCTCTTCGAATGTAATCCCTGACCTACAACCTGATGACTAGTGGATCAAGTCGCAGGGTCTTTAGTAGTTGAAATGTACCTCCAACAATTGGTGCCTTTTGTTGTTAGAGAAGATCCTACATTAAGGTCACTAAATATATCTACAGCAGAAACTTTAAATTTCGAGTAGCTCAGATAAGGCTTTTCCATTACCAAGCTTCCGGTACATAAATTGTGAGAGAAATGCTTCTTATTTCGATCCAAAAAAAAATGCTAATCAATAGACACATGATTTGGCACTTTCTTTGCGGAAATATCACAAAACTTTGATGTAACATGCTGAGTTTATCGATCTTGAATTTGTAATAAGATGAAGAGCCATCTTTTTTCCTTCTTCTCCACGTCATCTTTCTACCCTTCTCCTCAAATTAATTTTGTTTGTTTGATTTGTTTCTATCAAATTTTTGGGTTTTCTTCTATTCACTTTTCTAGTATTTCTTTGTCGGTATAAGTTTCTGTATTTTTCCGTTGTACAACGATCAACAATCAGAAAGAAATATATGAATTATAACATACGGGGGCATAGATCACACACTGCTAAAAACGGCTCTACACATTTTAAGGAAAGAAAAGCTGGAAACTGACCTCCGTTTAACTTGAACCATAAGTGTGGCTCTCCTTCTTTGCTTACGTTTGACTTTTTGGTAAATTAAAAATGCTTAAAATCAATTTGTTGATTATATGCTGCGACAAAAAAAAGGTACTTAAAATAATTGAGACAAAGGTAAACGGTATACTACAGAATTCTCCTAACTGGATCATTTATCTTTCCGATATCTCTCTATAATTTATAATGAAATCATATTATTAAGCGTTTTAATTTAACAATTACCCCGCCTAAGAATTTTTATGCCTTTAAGCGATTATCAAGCGCGATTCATGTAATGGTAACATCGACCTAGTATCTTTTTTCCACAAATTTTTTGCACTCTCCTATTTATTAGTAATACAAAAGGAGAAATACAGTTATAACAAATAATTAAATGGAAATCTCTAGAATTTTTAATACATCAATAATAAATTGAGAAAGAATAGAATGTAAAACAAGACAGTAGTAGGAACTGTACAGCGGCGCACCAAGTACCTAGTTAAAGACTCCTCGAGCTCAGAATTCCCTATGGATGGGGCTCGAAAGTAAAGCGCCCCTTGGTCTAAATTGTCCATTCTAATAATTCTATAACTGAAAATGTTTTTTTAGCAATTTTAAGTAAGACTTCATAAGTACGATTCCAATTTAATTTTTTATTACGACAAAAGAACTGTTTGATGTATAAAACTCTGCAATCTACAGCGCCTAGGGGCCTGTTTACACTTAATACGCCACTGAAAACTGCTATCTATCTTATATAACTACCTATAACATAAAAACAGCAATGGTTCTAATGCTAATAATCACAATAAAGATTAATTGTCGTTGATTACTTATTGTATAAAACCGATGATTAATCAAAACGATGAACAGTGAAAATATAATTAATGATTTAACTTTAATCAATCTAACAACTGTAATTATAAAACGTTCAAGGTATAGTTATGTTTGAAACAAAGGTACATTTATTTTATTGAAACATAAAAAAATTGCGGGTGGTCTAAAATAAAACCAATCACACTTAATAATAATAAATACACCTGTCGAATTGTTTAGGTGCCAATTTTCAATTTCATTCCAACAATAATATTGAAATAAAACAATAATTCAATGGATAACACGCAACGCAACGTGTTCAATTATTATTATTATTTTTATTATTGGAAATCTTTAAAATATACAACACAGAAATAAATAACGAATACGAATTTAATGTTAAACAAAACAGTATTCAGTCATATATATACACACACGCACAAATATTTATAAATTAATAATAATGTGTATGTTTACAGTCAAACTATTGCCAAGCAACTATTGCTTAACGTTAAGATTTTTTTCGATATTTCCAGTATATACGATTTGATTAACAATAGTGCCTTCTCCTTTTCCTTATTCTTCAATAATAAATCAACGAAAAATGTACAAAATTTATTGTATTTTGCTGGTTTTATTTGTTATAAAACAATTAATAAACGCACAAACTACACAAAATATTAATGTTTGTAAGTAGTAAAATCACCTTTTTTTTAATTAGGTAATTAAGTGATTAATCCACTTTAGTATTTGTGAATGAAGAAGGTAATATAGTTGCTGAAAAAGCTGTAGATGTTGCCACTAACTATATCAAGAAAAATGGTAAATTGGGCGTTAGTACCGATCCAGTTAAAGTAATCGGTAATCGATCTGATGCTAGTGGATTATTGGATTCACGTAATTTTCAATTTTATTTTTTTATAATAACAAATGTTGTTATTTTCAACAATATTTTAGTGTGTGGTGCTTATAATGAAATGTTATCAACATCAAAATATCCACATTTAGTATTGGATACAACAATGACAGGCTTAGCTTCAGAAACTGTAAAATCGTTCACAGCAGCTTTAGGTTTACCAACGATCAGTGCATCGTTTGGACAAGAAGGTGATCTACGTCAATGGCGTAATATCGATCAAAATGAAAAAGAATATTTGATACAAATCGTACCACCAGCTGATATTATACCGGAAATTATCAGAAGTATTGTTTTACAACAAAATATAACAAATGCTGCTATACTATTTGATGATACATTTGTAATGGATCATAAATATAAGTCACTATTACAGAATGTAGCGGCTCGACATGTTATCACACCAATTAAAGATAAATTACGGATAGCAGAGCAATTGGAACAATTACGCAATTTAGATATCGTTAATTATTTTATTTTGGGTACATTTGCTAGTATACAAGATGTTCTAGATGCTGCTGATAGTGTTAATTATTTTAATCGAAAATTCGCTTGGCATGCCATCACACAAGATAAAGGTGATTTGAAGTGTAGTTGTAAGAATGCTACAATTATACTAGCGAAACCTGTGATTGATGCACAATATCAAGATCGTTTAGGTTTCGTTAAAACATCATATCAGTTGAATGCTGAGCCCGAAATCGCTGCTGCTTTCTATTTCGATTTAGCTCTACATTCCTTCTTAGCTATAAAGTATGTTTTTGTCTATTTATCAGAGAAAATGTTTGCTTTTATTCGTTACATTTTAGAGAGATGATCGCCGATGGTGCTTGGCAGAAGAATAATGTCACCAACTATATTACTTGTGATGACTACAATGGTGATAATACGCCTAAAAGAAGGGGTATAAATTTACAAAAGTATTTCAATAAAGACAGTACCGAAGTACCAACTTACGGACCTATCAAAATTGTATCGAATGGTAATAGCTTTATGGAGTTTACAATGCAATTAAGTGCAGTTGGTGTAAGAGAAGGATCCTCAGATAAATCAGCAACTTTAGGTTCTTGGAAAGCTGGTTATAATAGTAATTTAACATTATTAGATGCTCAATCGATGGTCAATTATACGTCAGAACTTGTTTATCGAGTTGTTACGGTGGTGGTAAGCTGTAATTCGAATTATTCCTTTGGCTCTAAACCCTCTTAAGAAGGTTTTGTGTTTGACCTTCCAAAAAGTTTGGTCTGCTACCTACTTATTTGTCTGTTCCCACCTGATAACAGCAAAGACTTGAGATTGTCTAGTTGTCATGAGCTTTCATTATCAAGGGTTAAACACTTTTCTAAGTTCCATCATTTTCCTTCCAGCTCCGCTAGCTTTCGATTTCAAAATTTAACCCGTTCTTGTGTCAACGGAAGTCAATGTTTTGATAACCGATCGACGATTTTGAAAAATAAAACCTGAACTTTAATCTCAGCTCTGTCTTCTTCTAATTAATAGGGAAGGCTCTTGAATCTCTATTTGAAAGAATTCATGCAATAGTTAACCTTCTTATCAAAACCTGAACTTCTTTTGAATATCCGGAGCTATCTGGATCTTACAAAATCTAAGATATTTTTTGACAACAATTTCCGAATCCAAATTTTGACCAATCTTTAAAATGATACTTATTAGTTCTTTATTTTTAGCAAAAACCCTTCATTATCAAAGACGAGAACGCCCCAAAAGGCTACAAAGGCTATTGTATCGATCTGATCGATAAAATCAGCGAAATTCTCCATTTTGATTATGAAATCACTGAATCAAGTGATGGTCAATTTGGACGAATGGATGAGAATGGCAAATGGAATGGAATTATTAAAGATCTAATTGATAAGAAAGCTGATATCGGTTTAGGTTCAATATCGGTAATGGCTGAAAGAGAGAATGTTATTGATTTCACGGTACCATATTATGATTTAGTTGGAATTACAATTTTAATGAAACAACCAACAACACCTACTTCACTATTTAAATTCTTAACAGTACTTGAAGATGAAGTATGGTTATGTATTTTGGCAGCATACTTCTTTACAAGGTTGCAAAAATCATAAAAATGAAGACTAGAAAAGTTTGACAGTCTGATTTTAGTTTTTTAATGTGGATTTTCGACCGTTGGAGTCCCTACAGTTATCAAAATAATCGAGAGAAATATAAAGATGATGAAGAGAAACGGGAATTTAATCTAAAAGAGTGTTTGTGGTTTTGTATGACATCGTTAACGCCACAAGGGGGTGGTGAGGCGCCCAAAAATCTTTCAGGACGTCTTGTAGCCGCTACTTGGTGGCTTTTCGGTTTTATTATAATCGCCTCGTATACGGCAAATTTGGCTGCATTTCTAACAGTTTCTCGATTAGATACACCAATTGAATCTTTGGACGATCTTTCGAAACAATATAAAATTCAATACGCACCTTTAAATGGTACCTCAACGATGATATATTTTGAAAGGATGGCAAATATTGAAGCCCGATTCTATGAGTATTTCCATATTTAGCAACAAATAAACAAACAAAAATTGTAACTTGATCAATTCTAGGATTTGGAAGGATATGAGTTTGAATGATAGTTTATCGGAAGTGGAACGTGCAAAATTAGCCGTTTGGGATTATCCAGTTAGTGATAAATATACAAAAATGTGGCAAGCAATGAAAGAAGCTGAATTACCAAATACACTTGATGAAGCTGTCGAACGTGTACTTGCCTCGCGTTCATCAAGTGAAGGTTTTGCATTTTTAGGTGATGCTACCGATATACGTTATTTAGAACTTACCAGCTGTAATCTGCAAATGGTTGGTGAGGAATTTTCACGTAAACCGTACGCTATTGCTGTACAACAAGGATCACCACTTAAAGATCAATTCAATACAGCGTAAATCTTGACAAAAATCACTCATAAAAATTTTTAAATAATTTAAACGAATTTTCAGAATCTTACAATTGTTGAATCGACGCGAATTGGAACGTTTGAAAGAGAAATGGTGGAGTAGAAATCCAGAACGGAAACAATGCGAAAAACAAGATGATCAATCGGATGGTATCAGTATTCATAATATTGGTGGTGTATTTATTGTGATTTTTGTTGGAATTGGATTGGCTTGTATTACATTAGCATTTGAATATTGGTGGTATAAATACCGTAAAGGTGGTAAAGTTATCGACGTCCAAGAAGCACCTCATATTAAGCAGAAAACTGTGAAGAATTTGACTAAAGATAGGATCGGTGCTGGTTTAGACAAATTATATCCCCGTTCAAGATTTTAGAAGTATATTGCACGTGTTTTTGTGTGACGTTTTGCACCTGGCACTATACTGTTGGTGGGTTTTTGTTGTTAATAGAAATTATCGAATATTTATGATAACATAATATGTATTTCTGTTATATACCTATATACAAAATTAACGAATTAATCTAAAACACAACTACAGAAATAATGGTAAATTATGTAAAATATACGGCGAGTTAATATTTATTTACAAATGTGTTGATAATAAATAATGCAAATAATCACAAATAGTTTGGATTGTCCTTTACCTTGAATGTTTTTTGAATAATAATGGAAGAATACCTAAATATTTTACAGAAATTTTAAAAGAATTCCAGTTGATTACTTTTAACTCATTATGTAGATGAGTTTCTACATGAGAAAAAATACATCAAATCTTATCTTCATATATTCATATAATGATCATCATAATTCAATCGTTTGTGTTAAATCAACTGTTGGTAATTTCTTTTTAACACCTGTTTTATCCAATTCCAATTCAATCGTTAAACTCTCAACTTCCGCCTCTAAGGCCCTCGTCCGTCGATACATTTGCACATAATTCATTTGTAATTGTCGTTGATATCTTAAAACTTTTTCTTTTTCTTGTGCCCATATCAAACGTTCATTTTCAAAATCTTTTGTCTTTATTGCAATTTCATTATGTAATTGTTCTATTTCTGAATAATGTTTCTGTTGACAATCATTCAATTGCATTTCATTATTACACTCTTCGGATTTGGTTGATTTCACATTACGACCTGGTTCAATACCATCATAACCATTCAATGACATATCGGATAATTCTTCACGTAATTCACGAATTTCAGCTTTCAAACGTTCAGTTTCAGATATATCCTTATCCGATTCTTCTATTATATCAATATGATTAGTAATTTTTTTGTATTTTTCTAATTCTTTTCTTAATTTGCAAATTTCCTCATCTTTCATTGTTGTTTGTTGTTCCAATTCGTTGATTTCTGATTCGCGTAAATCTAGTTGTTCGCGTATTTCTCTATGTTCATTACGTAATTGGAGTAATTCTTGACACTTTGTTGTCTGCTCATTCTGTAACAATATTTTCAAGGTTTCTTATTAAAAATAAATGAAAATAACTTACTTGACAATCTTTGAGTTGTGATTTGAGTAAAGAGATCTCTCCAGTTTTCTGACATAATCCCCATTCGGTTTCCTCTAATCGTCCACGTAACGCACTAACTTCCTGCCGTAATCGTTCACTTTGACAATTAGCCCTTTGTGTTTCGGCACATAAACGTTTCTTATCTTGTTGTAATTGATAAGTTTGCATCATTAACATCTGTTCAAGTTTTAAAGCTTTCTGTGCACTAGCTCTTAAACGATTCTCATGTATGCTTTTCAATCGTCTCAATTCTCGCTCCCAAACTTTTTCCTTTTCTTGATAAACACGAAAGATGACTTGTTCATTATGTTCCATAGTTTGGCGTAAATAAGCTAGTTCTGAATCGCGGTCGCGCAAAGCCGCCTCCAGTTCAGACACTCCCGAGTCGGATGGTGACGGCGTTAAATCTAGAAGACTTCCGCCGCCTGCGCCTGACAAACGATATGAGCTCTTGTTCCTACACAACAACAACAGAAAATAAACTGAAAACAACAACAACAACAACAACAACATAAAAAAAGCGAAAGTTACAATAGACACAACATCCGTTATTATGATTCGCTTCCTTGCTCGGAATGGTTTTCTAATTACAAAGTTTTGCACAATTAAAGTGAGCAAGCGAAACTCTATAAAATAAAGTAAGCATTGTTCCGGCCTAGATTTATTTATTTTTTTTGGTAATTACTGAAGGATATAAACTTACATCATGGTGCTATCAGCGGTAGACATTGGTGATTTCCGTACGCTCTCTAAGCTGTCATAATTCATAAGTTTATGTGGAAGTGACGTTAGGGAGCTCATAGCAAGCGGTGGAGATGAAGAAGCAGAAGGGCATAAAGACCGCAATTTTCGATCTAACGAATAATTTGAATTGCCGTTCTGTTGCCGTAGATCATTAGTACCTGAAATTAATCGAGTCGTTAATATAAATAATTACAATAATTTCACTATAATAATACGATTACAACAATACAATTACTTACTTCCATATAAAGTTAGGCGTGAACCTGGCCGGGTTAGTATAGGCGTTGATCCGTATCGTTCTCCTGCTAAACCGAATCTTGCTGCAGGTGTCATGGCTGCAGGTTTGAAAGCGATCGGCCGGATCACTACCTTACCCTGAAATAAAAAACATAAAATAAAAAAAATTAGGAAAGAAAAAGACGATTAAAACGAATTGAAGGCAAAACGAAAATCACATATATATACGTTGAAGTTTTGTTTGGTTTTTTTGTTAGTTTTATTTTGATACTCAGCGGGAGTTGTTTTAATCTGTTTTCTTTTTGCTCATTGTATATGGACAGAACCAACCAAACCAATTATTTATACAGGCGTAGACAATTAAAATTCGCAAAGAAAACAGATGATTACAATTACCTACAACGTACAAGTTCAAGGATACCGCCAATATTACAACACAACGATTATTAATGATCTTACATGTCAATAATCAATATCGTTGATTTCATTAAACTTTTTTCGATTTTAGTTCTATTTTTTTTCAAATTAATTTATAAGTCCTTTGATTTTGTATTGTTTATGATAATTTTTACATAAATGATGTATTCCAAGTATTGTAATCTGAACTATGGACATTTCAACCGTTTCAAACTAGGTAGTAGCCCACCTGTAATTTAGGTCTGATCATCAGCACGAGCCTTGCAGGCATCAACATAATCATTATCATCAATAACAAATCTTGAAAAACTAGCGGTACTCATAGACTTTATTTCTATAGGTGTAGCTTTTATCATCGAAAAGGTGTGAGATTCTTTTTTTTTTTTTATTTTGTTTTGTATTTCATTGAGTTTATTGATATTCGATTTTCATGCTAATGACCAATTAGTGGTTTTATGTTTGAGTTTCTGTACAATAAACTTGATCATATGTGGTATAGCGACTACAAAAACTAAATTAATACAAAATACATTTTTTTTTGTGTGTTTTGTTAGGTGTGACTAAAGAAAACTTTAAGAAATATTGGCAACTGTAACCATGAATGTAGAGCAGATTACGAAATTTGTGGTTTCTTCTTACATCATTCTGTCAATGACACTGACCGTTTATTCGATGAAAACAATGAGTTCCAAAAATTTAATAGCAATAGGAAAATTTTTTATTGTGTATAACTGAAGCGCGGAATTATCCAGCTAGTATGTTCAGCATGTTATTCATTAATCGAAATTGGAAAGTTTTACCCTTTTTTGCACTTTTTATGTAATTAAAATACAAAAAAAATAACACTATTATAATTCTGTACTACAAAAGCTCAGTTTGGCACTTGGAATAAATGTACAATGACTAACAGAAAGACCTCAAAACGCTTCTATACACTCGGTTTTAATTAAGCCGAACGACCAGTGCCGTATTAACTATATTAGGCAGAGTAGGCGGTAACCTATGGGCACCATGCCTTTTAGGAGGCCCGCGACAATGAATAAAGTAAAATTGATTTCATCTTGAAAGAAATTTACAGATTGTGGTGGACAATTTTTTCCCGTATCGTGCCTTTATTTGTCACTGGTTTCTACATGCAATGGTTGCAGAGAGAAGTTTTCTCGTCCAGTAAGTACTTTTCCGCCTCAGTTGACCAAAATTCAGGTCGTAAAATACTTACATTTTTTAGAACTAGTCTTGATTACCATTGGAAACGGACGTAAAAGTAGTTTTACGGCCGCTACCTACTATGAATATGTTAAATCAAATTATTTACGGTTGCATAAAAAGTATTGTATACACTTCAACTAGAAAATGTATTCAGCCATTTCGAGATTGCTGGCCGAGGCCGTAATTTTCTCTCGCTACACAAAACGTCCATTTGATTTATTAAAATTGTGGGTTGATAAAATCACGAATGCAGGTAGGTATATCATCTGGGAAGAAAGCGGCACCAAGATTTGGTTCGGCTAGGGGCCCCCACAACGTTTAGTCCAGCACTGCGAGTGACTTTTAAACACAAAACTAGAATTTCTACAAAAAAAAAATGACTTTTCATTTTATTATAAACTTTACTTTCTAATTATTTCAATAACTGATGACAAAGAGTGTAAAAGTCACCTACGTTCTCCAATTCAAATTAATCTATATGCGAAAAAGTGTCACTTTCTATGTAAAACCAAAAACTATTCTGTATGTATTCTATTTAAGTAATAATCTCAATCTCGATCTTTGATTATGACAGGTAAAAAGTTTCTCAATAAAACAGTTGAAGAAATAAAAGGAAAAAGTAAATGGCGCAGTATTGTATAAAATTACCATCATAACGTTGCCTCAATTGCCTATGTCTATCTAAATAAAACTCGCTCTACAAAAAATATAAATCGAATACAGTATGTTCCACAACAAACGAAAAGTACTCACCATTTTCGTATTTATCGAAACATGCCCTTAGACGATCTGGCAAAGTGCCAGAAATCTGTCGATTTCAGTAGACAGGCACGTTCAGCTATGTTTAATTACTATGTCAGATAGGAACATAACTGCCTACTGAAATCGTAGGATTTCTGTCACTTTACCAGATCGTCTAATATCACCCTTATTGTTGGTAAAATTCAGTGAAAAAAAAATGGCAAAGGTTTACTGGATGAATCTTTCAAGCACAACAGTAGCGGTAACCCTGACTAGAATGGTAGTTTGGTGGAATTTTGCAGATGTGCTGAGAGGCTTTAAGGAAATTCCCATCATTAAAATACGTATATTGCACTGACCATCTTTACGTTCCATTTCCTAGTTATGACCACAATCGTTTTACAAAATGGATTAGAGAAATTCAATTTTACAATTGCGGATAACAAATGGTATATTGGAAGAAATCGGATTAAAGGAAACATATTACATTCCATTTCTTATAATAAACACAAAAAATATCTAGTGAAGAATATGGTCTAAATAAAAAAGTGTGGTCATTTTAATGTTTTTCAGATAAATTATAGTGTATTCTGCAAGCATACCATAATGTTTATAATAAGACAATAGCTATAATGAATAGGATATAAGCTATATAGCATACCATTTCAAAATTATTTTAAAATAAAAATTATAATCTGGTGCTCTATTATTATGTCCTATTATAATACCTACACAGAATACCAGAGTGGTTCAAACATCAACATCAGAATGTCATAAGGTATAACTTTTGTTTTTTTTTTTAAATCGTTTGTTGTATACAGTAGGGATATTTATGGGTTTCTTTCTTGAATTAGGGGGCGTTTCTTTTACTAAAAAGTAATTTAAATTAATCGAATACCTTTTACAACAACCACAACAAAAGCAAAACACACTGAACGATTATTGTACGAGTATGAATCACTGAAATAATAAACACAGTTTGCTGTTCTTCATATAGTATGGATTTATGTAAATAAAATTTCTAACTATTTCCATAATTGTGACAAATTGAATAAAATTTCACAGTCATTGAGTATACGGTTTTTGTAAATGTTGTTCTTGTTGTTCGTTATATGGACAATAACAATAACAGATATAATAGAAACTTATGCCAGCTTTTCAAAAAAAAAATGTATAAACGTTCATCATACATGGAATTATTTAAAATGAATACCATCTACCGATAGTAGATATCTTCATTTCTTAAACATATGAATTATTACTGTTCTTTTAATAAAATGCTTATTATTTTCATACAACTTGTAATTGATTGCAGAAAATTTCTCATTAAATATTGTTTATTATGATACATTGCTTTCATGTTTGAATTTAAATGTTCCATACAAGAATCAAATGTAGAAGATAGACAGGTGGTATAGAAGGAGATTTATATATTTCGTTATGTTAAGACATAATGTTAAAGTAGTTATGATGCTTTGTAATTTCTTTATTTTTAAAGAAAATACAACGGTAGATTGTGTTGTGAACAAAACATCATTAGCCTCTTTTCATCAAACATATCTTTGACGAGATGTATGTCAGACAGGCGTTGGTGTCCGACTAACAATAAGACACGGACTAACGGAGCATAGTAAAATAAAAAAAAACAGGGCAGAGTTTTAAGCTTACACACAATTAGGTCTAGTAATAACTAATGTTTTCTTGGTATTACACCTTGGTTTGGTGATGGTTTTGGAGTAGCACTTTAATCTAAATATTAGGATCACCTCTTGGAATTCACCATCTGTCACAATTCGTTCCAAAAATGATGAACAATTTTGACGTGACAAAAGAGCACTGTAAATGGTATCTCTCTGATGGCGATTGGCCTGACTTAATTCATGTGGAGTAAAAGGTTTTTGGAAAGCAATTTATTGCTGTAGCAAGATTGATTCTGTACTTAAAACTAAAAGAGCTTGTAGTGCTTTTGCATTTGTTCATAACCCAAGCAATGCACTTAAGAAAAGAATGATTTTTTAAGGACTAAAAGTGGTTCTAAGTTTGCACACTTCGATCCCACACCCAGGAAGAGCCTAACTGTACCAGAAAATCAAATGAATGAAACACATTCTCAAGGAAATAATGTCACGTGCAGATCTAATTCATACGATTGAGATATAATAATTATAATAATTTGTAATAATAACTAGTTTATAATTTGACGTTAATTAATTTTGTAGTTATGCAAATTTTAAAATCACGCTTTCAATTTTAATAAATTATACATGCGATAATCAAATTATTAAAAGTTGAATTGTACAGGATATGAACTTCAATATCGTAAATTATTATTAATCAAATGATTACCGGAAAAAAAAGGTTACGATTTTGCTAATGCAAGAATGGCAGACGTGTATATCCCACATTAAATGGAATGTGATGAACATCTGCCACGATCTATGTTGGTTTCTACTATCAGTTGAAATCAATCATTTCATTTTTTTTTTAATGAATGATATAATCAATACAAATCAATTCTAGGTGTTTAATGGATCAATAAAACGATTCTCTTCCTTCCTTGAATTAAAGCTTATTGTATTATTTTGTTTGATTCATCACAAATCTAGGCTGTTATTTGTATGTTTATTTTGAGTTCACGTACACTTGAAGAAGATGCAAAACAGTTCGCGTTCTCACGGTCGCCGACCAATATCCTGGGGCAGTGACGGGTGGGTCTGCGCACGAGCCACCTCCAGAACGCGACTAATAACACTGTGATGTCATTTTACTAACCAACAACAGCTTCCAAAACAAAATCAATGGAATCACCAAAATTTTTTTGCCAAAGCTGCACAAATATTTGAACATTACAAACATCCGACAATTCAGGCTTTATTGGTTCCTGTTCAAATATTTGGTTTTTGGGAAAAACAAACAATTTGTTTTGGTTTTTCTTTTTGTTGTTGTTGTTTAGCAAGTAATGTTTACGGAAAACTGTTGTTATGAGTCATTATTATTATTGTTGGCGGTGGTGGATTGGAAAAATCATGTTGCCAACGAGACGTGCAATGATTCGCAACAAGAACAAAGAACATAGAAAGACAAGCACCAGGTCGTGATGAATGGGAAGTTGCTATCGCCCAACCTGCACCTCCACGACGCCACATCTTTTCAGATCCTATCATCGAGATAAGTTGTGTGTTTGTATGTGTGCCTATGTGTGTGTGTGTGTGTGTATGTGTGTGGATATATACGAACCTTGCGGCAGATCTTGTTGTTGTCTTCTTCTTCTTCTTCATCGTCTTCTTTTGATTATGCTTATTCTTCTCCACCGCATTTGTCTCTTCTATTTTTCATATGTTTTTATTTCTATTTTCTATATTGCATGTAGTATATACTATATAGATACCTATTTAACATGGTTGCAATGTCGATGCACAATGGCAAAACATGATATCACACAATCTTAGTTGCATATTATGCATGCGTAACAGACACGGATATCGCGTTTCTTTATTTCTAACGTCTATAACTCTTATTCTCATCTTATAAAAGAAAGCATACCTAATAATAATAATAATAAAAGAAAAATAATTGTCTTTGTTGATGTTTGTAAAAGATTATCCTTCTTCCGGAAGGTGTACAGTTACATGAAAAATTACAATACTAAGAAATACAATAAAGGAAATTAATTGACTTTTAATTAAAATAAGTTGATAACTTATAATGTTGACTGTGCATAGTAATTAATGTCAATTATTGAATTTATTCGTGGCACGTGACAGAAATATTTATCATTAATAAGTATTTAAATGTGATTGTAAATAAATACAATAATATATTTAGCAATACATGTCAATAATGTACAAATTTAAAGCGTTCTTTTAGGGATTTGCCTTGACTGTCTAGTGTCCAAACCGTTCACGATCACAAATTCAAGATTTCGGAAGTTGTTATTCTTCTTTGTTCAGTCATGTTAGAAACAGAAGCTTATAAAATTTGGCGGTATATAGTGAAAATTTCACCTTCTTCCTGGCTATGCTGAGGCGTCTATTGCACCTAGAGAACTATAGAATTTTCATCCTCTTCCAAAATCAATACAATTTTCAACAGGAAGTACTTGAAAAACTCGAATTGTCGGTTCAGAAGCGAAAGCGTCAACTGTGAATCGAATGGCAAATTCTAGACCAAAGCTTTTTTGTTTTATGGAATAGATTTGTCTCAATCAAATCTATCACTGATACAGTATAAGGTAACACGTCCTAACACGTCATAATGCAAGACGTTAAGTTCTCTGTTAATGATCGTTTAGTGAAAATCGCAACATTTTATGTCTTTTACTGATGTTTTATTTGAAATCTGTATAATTACGAAAATAACATTTTTGTAGTATATGGCAATGTTTTTATATCCTACAGCTTGGATAATTTCCCAATTACAAAATCCATCCATGTAAATTTCAAAGTTAATTTCACACCTACACTATCAATTTCATTCTGTCACATAATAAGAAGAATAAAGTAAGTTTAATTGACAATCAAGAAATGTTAATAAAAAAGTCGCCAACATGTTTCCGAAACAAAATAAACTTCATCATCATCATCATCATCATTATTATTATTATTATTTCAGTAAACACAACCGCTAATAATTCATTAAAACTCTTAAATTAAGTTAACATTCATTATCTTGCATCATGCAATAATAAAGGACAAGTTGACCTTTTAAAATGAATTTTGGATAATTTATGTTATCGAGGACATTGTTTTCTCGCTTCCCGAAAATCGTTAAAAGTTTCTAAAGATTGCTGTTTTTTTTTTTCAAAAAAAAAATATATTTTTTTTTATCGAAAGAAAGACGTTGGCGCATTGTTGTAAACAAAAAAAAACTGGTTTCAATTTATTCGATTTCAGTTTCAACTGAATTCAAGTCCTCCGCATATCGGGTGTCGTAAACAAAACTGCCCGGACCACAAGAAGACGGACATGACCAAGAGGGACCGGATTCTAGAACACACTTGGCGGTCGTATTTCTCTCATGTATATTTCTTATTCTTATTGTATTGTTTTGTATTTATTTTGCGGTGCACATGTTCCTCCAACCAGACAGTAACATATTTTTAAAGGAATTTTTGAAATATTGATGGACATAATTGAATTGGCAAAAATGGATTGGAAACAATCAATATTGAAATTTTTATTATTACTGTTATTTTTGTTTTTTTTGTTTTTTCGAAAAAGTTATATCTCATAAATATGTAGAACTATTAACAACAACAACATTGCACACACACAAAAAAAAACATCAGCGGTCATCTTGACTTCGCTTTCCAATTACGTCGATCGAAGAGAGTCGGGTTAAAGAGTAACTGCACGTTATTGCTTAAGGTTAATGCGACTTTTAAGAAGCCTCAAACAGATTACGAACACGTATATTTAATAGGTAAAACCACTATTTATGGCCCAGCTTTCGATGCCTGAATCATCAAGTATATTACTCTTTTGTGTATGTTTGCCGTACAAGTAAATGATATATACGATTTATAATATACCACCTTGTGTCGGCGACTAATAAAATTTCTATATTAAAAGTGTTAAACCGTGGGAATCTAGTAGATAGAATAACAATTTGTTTATTTTTTATTACCTTCTCCAAGACACCGCTGAACGGTTGAATATTAGGCGGTGCCAATCCATTAACTTCCGAACTACCATCTTCATACTGTCTATCATTATCATTATTATCATCACCACAACAAACACTTGGTGAACCAATCAATTCACAAGACGAATCATCAGAAAACAACGTCTCCGTGCCGCTATCAATTGTTGCCATGGTTTTTACATATTTACAACCTGAAACAACAAGAGACAATATGTTAATAGAGTCAATAGAGTGACGACCACATCCTGGAGGTATAGCGGTTGTTTTTAAAGCTTTAATCTTCAAAAATTTCGTAGAAATAATTGAACTGTCATGGACAAATGTCAGAGATAAGAGGAGTTCACGAAAAAAAAAAGAAGTAAAGTAGCGGTTTACGCGATTCCCCCCAAAAAACGCTAAATCTTAACGATTACCTAAAAAATTTTCGGTGTTAATCTTGATAATGTCCCACTTGAGGAATAGTTCAAGTTTAGAAGAAGAAGCACTGAATTGTTGTCGTTGTGCACGCTCAAAACTAACGGACATCTATATATAAATGATCTGTTGTTGTCTTATCGAATATCTAATCAGTATTGTATCGCGACATTATCAGAGTTATAAGTACAATTTCGTGACATAACGGATCATTGAGTTGTCAGGGTTGATTCCTTACTATTTCCACTTCAATATCTTTAGATAAATACATAGGTACCTACTAAGGTCAAAGGTTAATCATTATTGTCTTCTTTAACTATCATTTGCTGCATAATAATAATAATAATGTTGTTATGCTTGAAACTTATCAAAACAAACTGGAAGGATTTAGTAAACTTGAGGCGAGCATCTTGCTCGTTCAATATAACAAATTAAATTAATTTGGCCTTTTCATTGTGTATCTTTTTTGTCCGGTCAATGGTTCCATTTCATTATCAAGGTAGAATCAACCAACAATATAACGTAATAACTTTGAACTATAGCTACTACTACTACTACTACTACTACTACTACTACTACTACCATCAATTCTCAAAATCTATAGATAATCAAACATTCCACATATAATTAAACTGTATCTCTGCAGCAGCAACAACAAAAGAAAATAAAAATAAAGATAACACGATCTAATATAGGGATTGGTATATATCCGGTTATTGTTGCGTTATATTTTATCTTTATCTATATGATTCTATGTAAATGGTAGGTGTTACTAGAATTAGTCAGTAATGTTTATAAGATCATATTTTAGTTGTAAATATGAAATATGCGCGTGTTTCTGCTCTGATTATAAATGTTACATTTGAACAACAACGGAAAAAATAAATAAATAAACAGAGAAAGATATCAAACAGGATCTATACAGTTGTATTTTATTAGATAAAGGATTGGCTGGTATAACACTCCTATAAAGTTCCGGTAATAAATAAATTCGGCATATGGTAGTAGCTAAATGTATGATAATCAAATAGTGTTTGTCGATTTTCGTTCGGTCGACTCAACTTCAAAACAATAATTCAACTAAAACTTGCTTGAATTTCAATGTTGATGTTTGTATGATTTGGTCAACTTGGCTGCAAGACAGTAAACGTGTCAGCAACAGATGTGCCATCAAATCGAAAATCGAAATGGTAGCCCAGCTTTAGTCAAAACAAAAATCAAAACAACACCCACACAAAGAGTCAAGTATAACCATTTCACTTTTAGTCAAATGCAGGAAATGTTGTTGAAGAATGTTGTTATTTTTGACGACGACATCATATTGACCTCCAGCAAAATCAAACAAAAATCGATAAGTAAATATAAGTTAATAAAAATCCAATTTATCTAACCAGTAATAATCAATATTTAAATAAATAATTGGAAGGAAAGGGCGAAAAATAATAATAACTACTGTTGAAAATAATGAAGAGTGTAGAGATTTATCTATTTTATAATCATTTAAATTTTAATATTGCCATTATAAAATATTAATATTATAGCTTTTTGTATAAATAAATCATTAAAACCGCTATATACTTACAGTTAAAGTAGAAATCACTGCCATTATACATTGGGTGGCCTGCTAAAATAATAATAATAATAATGATAAGACTGATAATGATGATGATGATGATAATAATAATAAAATATTCAAGTACGGTATAGATGAAAACGTTATTTTGTGAAAATTAACAATCGGTGAAAGGTAATGAAATTTAATAAACAATTATGATTTTTTTCAAGAATACAGGTAATTGCAATATAAAAAAAAATTGTTTTTTTAATTTATTCGAAAACATTTCACACTCTGGTAATTTGCGTAAAGTTTCTGTTTTAATAATTATAAAAGAAAATTGTCGGTAATTTTGATCTTAATCTCAATCGATCTAGTTATATTTGAAAAATTATTAAATCATTGAATTTAACAGTAAATCGATTCGATTAATTAGATGAAAGTGTTTTTTTCTTGATCTAAATTGGATGATTGTGTAAATTATATAGATTTTAACATAAATTTCAAATATTTTAGATTAAACGACAGGAATTCTTTGATATGATGAACAACATAAGAGACACTTTAAAATCAGCAGAAGACCGCACACTTGGAATGACCACATGTGTGGTACATTTCGTATTTGTATAAATGGACAACAACGACGACGACGACTGGTTGATGTCGAAATGCTTTTGCATTTTTCAAATAATTCCGGATAAGATAGATTGATTACCACCATTTAAATACGAACATTTATTACGATTATATATAACCACAACTATAACGGATTGACTCATTTAAATTGAGGTGAACCACAAAAATATTAAGATTTCAGGATATTTCAATCGATCTGTGAATGTAATGATGAAGAGAATGGGGTTTTGTTCTATTGTTGAATGAAGATTATTTGAATTCTTACAGAATGTTATTCAAGTATAACTTGTATGTTAATCAACAAGCTGCCGACACTTGAAAGTGTACTTCGCTTATCTCCAGTATAAGACATCTATGTATGTAGATGAACGATAGAACGTTACGATCGGTAGTCAAGTCGATTTAGGACCACTATACGTTACAATACAACAAAATTTATATTTAGGCCAAGATTTTTTTTGTTATTGTTGGTATAATTTAGTGTAAAATGTGATAAAATTAATACGAGTTGATGAAATAGAATTATTAATAGTCCACGTTTAAAATTTATTACAACTATAAAATTGTCAAAAATTTTATTATTTCTATAAATCTACATTTCAAAAAGATATGACCTTTTGTTAGTAAACAAGCTATAAAATTCCTCTAACAAATCAATCTCATACAAACAATTTTTTAAACAAAAACCTGACTATAGTTCAAAGTGTCCCAGTAATTGTTACGAAAGCTTCCTATTTGTGTACGTATTACCAGTAACATGATCCGTGTTCACAGATTCCGGACACTTATACGTAGGTACATACCTGTACGTATCATTACAATATTATATAAATATATGAATGTGTGTGTGTGTGTGTATGCTCATCTTTCGGAGCCGTTAAACGGTGTTGTCATCTGTCAGCGACCACACCAAAGCTGTTCTACAATATCCAAGTAATTTATTGTTAACTTATACCGGTTTTTGTTACTAGCCAGTTGCTGCATCATAAACTGTTTTTATTGCAATTATTTGATTCAGCGGCGATACTATAAGGCGGCTTACCATCTCGCTACAGTATGTACCATTAATCTATATGTAGCATGAACACGTGTATTTACTGACAATATGTACGAATTATGATACAAGTCTAACCGTAATTTTTTGTTGTTTATTATTATTGTCATTTCATATATCATAAATTATTAAGAAACATAAAAGAAATTATTCATTGAGTTAGTGCACGATAGAAGCCAATTAACATAAAATATAAAAAACATAACTGAGAACATATATACTATAGCCAGTTTCTATTCTCTCACGTTACATTGAAATATCCAAGTTTGCAAAGAAATTGTAACTTTGAAACCACTTTTTCTATCATGTTTAATACGAAAGTCAGGAAAGCTTTTTTTCTTTTTGAATCATTCGAGTACTGGCACTAAACAAGCATTGATACAACAAACGATGATTTTTGTATATTTCTAATAAAAGAGACTCGATTTAGGCCTGACATTCTGAAAATATACGAAATATATCTCAAAAATAGGAGCCGTATTGTCGTATAGAAGCATCAAAAGTCCAGAACGTTGCAATGACCAGAGCCGCCAAGAACGAGATTGGGCTCCGGTAAAAATCTTCCACGGGTCCCAAAAATTAACGTTTCAATACAATTACAACGACATTGGGAGTCATTTGGGAACCCAGAACACCCCGGACCCTGATAATTTGTACCGGCCGTACTTCCCTCTTATCGAGCCTGGCAATAATAATTTATCTTCTCTCCTCAAATATTATTTAGTTTACATGAACCTAAAGTTCTTTAAATATAAGCGTCCCATATTATTAAAATGAGCCTTATGTTCATGCAATGGATGTAAGGCTCAATTAAGCCGAGATTTATCAAGGTTAAATTAACTGGACTTTAGGCATCTAGGCTCTGTGAAAATTATCGCTACTTTAATAGAATTCTTATCAATTTTTCATAAAAATAACGAGCACTCTTAACTCAGTATTAGTATTTTTTCACAAATCTAAAAGTAATTGTTTTATCGAAGATTTGTCACGTATTTTTGGAAACAACAAAATACTTTATAAAATTTATTGTCAGCGTAACAGGATTCAGTGGAGCAGGATTAGTATTTCCGTCGAAGATTCTCTTATCTGTTACAGTTACGCCTATTTTCAGGCTGAAATCCTGAAGAAAATCGAAGTTTCTGTGCTAATGTAGCGTTCAAGTCTCCATATTTTTATCACGAATATAACATTTTCAACATATTTTTTTCCAATTTTAGATAAAAAAAAACACGACTACTTTTAACAGAATTATCAATTCCACACAAAAAAAAAATAACATAATAGCATTTAATAGCTTTCAAAAAAGACACAGAAACAGCTGTTCTAATCGGCTATTAAAGTCGCCGCAAAATTCAAATTATAATAAAAAAAAAAAAATACTGTCAAAGTTTCCAATAAATTATATCGGTAATATTCATCGAAAATGTTTGTTTTATATTGATTTCAACGTTTCCAACTATCTTCGTCGCATGTTTGTCGTCACTATTGCTATTTCAAAACTTTTGATAAAATCAAAAGAAACATTTGAATAGCCGACTTAAATCCAAATACAGAGAAAACCGGCGAATCCGATTAAAATCCTTAATCAAGCTTATCAGCTTTGTTCTGTCCAGACTCGAATACTGTGTGTATGTGTCTGTGTAATCAGATTGTATGTATTTAAATTGAACTGCACTTCTTATAGTTTTTGGATTTTTCCAACAAATTTTTCATTTGATCCAAGGATTTCAAGTGAAATTTTTTGATATCAATGTACAGATATTAATGATGCATTAATCCCACATAATATTCGTTGGTGGATTAGTGATTAACATACAAACAACTTCATGGTCGTATAAAGGTCGTTCACATAAGTTTATTTTGAGATAACAATAAAAAAAAGAGGATTTCTGTTATAAAAGTTGCACAGAATTTTGCATGCATTTCCTTATTCGTTTATTTTTCAAAGAAAAAACTACAACTTTTACTATTTATAGTAATATCACGACCCATCTATACTCGCCTATATTATTCTTTTTCTCCATCATTTTTTTCATAATAATAAGCATGAAATCATGGCTGTCAAAAAAACTGAAAGTTACAACAATAACTCATTTATTGAATAGAGAAATTTCTTTAATAACATAATGATATCATTTCTTACATAACAATGATTTATATAAAAGTTCCGTTCTTACCAAACAACACCTACAAGAATAAATACAACACACGGAAAAAAATCACAACAAGCTCTAATTGAATAGAAATATCTATATATGTAGGTTTTCAGGGCAATTACACCAAGACTTCTAAAACATGACAAATATTAGAATAAGACAAGGTCATAATTTGAACTCTTGTGAATTCGGTTTATTTCCAAGAAATCTTATGATAGACAAACTGTTGGCCTTTCCCACGGAATATATCATCAACAATAATTTAATTGAATATTAGTACATTAAATATTTAAAATTAGAGAAATAAAATAAAAGAAAAACAACAATAATTAATTCTCTATTTAAATAGAAATAAGTGTCTGGTTTCATGGAAAATATGTCCAACAGATTTTTCTTAAAATCGTTTAAATCAAAAAGAATAACCTACCGCATAGTATGTGTGTGTGTGCATCTTTCTATAAAATGCCGACAACTTCTTCAATCATTTGATTCTTGTTCTGTGCATTATTTTTTTTTCTCTCCGATGTCTTTAAATCAATTGCGGTTTGTTGGCAATAATCGAAATAGTAGTGGCGGTTGACAATGATGACGAAGAAACGAAATGGCCACCCACAAGTACTAAATCGCTATTTATGTGTGTTTAACTGAAAAATTGTTGAAACTTTGTGAACTCGAGAATTTAGGGTGTTTTTAGTTGATCCGGTAATTTCGTTATATTATAGGCGTTAACAAAATGTTTACAAGCAGAAAATAATAGGTAAGACTCTTATGAACCGGAACGTTTACCTTAGAACGAAGATTAACCATCAATTTACTTCTTGTGTTAAAACGGTTAATCTTACCATTATTCATATCGTTAAATGGCTAGTTTTAATGCAAACTAGGACCGTGTGAATATATCCATACATACACACACATAAATATGTAAATCATTATCTTATTCAACGACAAACTATAAGATGGAATTTTGCAATTTATTTATCAAATTAATGAGATTGCTTTTATAGGGTGGGATTATAAAATCGAATTTTTTTCTAAGATAATGTCATTCTAGATTGTTTCTCCTACAACACCTACATATATTAGATAGACTTGTATAAATGTTTAAGTGGGCATAACATTTATTTGAACAGCAGTAATTTTAAAATGACTATTCGTCCATCATTCACTATCATAACATTCATAAATCGAGTTGTTCTAGTGATACGCACCCACTTAATTTTTGTAAATTATCAACCAAAAAAAAAGTATGTTTTATTAAGGTTTATTTACACAAGTCACGTGGCCGGGCGACAGCAGTTCCGTGATAGTCACACTGTCCCAAACAACTTACACCTGCCTTAATAGTTTTTGTTGTTGGCCTAAAGTGGCATAGTTGTCAAGTTGATGAACTATCAAATTGACCAACTTGACTATAAAATCATCTAGGTGAGAAAGTTGGTGATAATTTGTACATACATACAGTAAGGGCATGGGACTATCGCAACATAGGGACATTCTTTAAGTGCATGAACGGCAAAGTGAATACAGATTTTGAAATTGGCCGATTTTGAAACTGAATACTCGTAACTAACCGATTAAAACAAGTCGACCGACTGTAAAATCATCCATACGCACCTACATTAACAATTTTACTTATCTTCCAGTACTGGTATGGTGCGTGACTGATATGTGTAAATCATACTTAATAGTAGAATTTGCACGTGTTTTCCTGTTTCATTCATTCATTCAACATATATCACTAAAATTGCTGAAGATGTATAAGAATTTTATAATTTTCTGTGAATTTCTGCACCTGTCCGTTTTATAATCACAGGTGTCACATAAAATTTAACAATCTGATGCAAATCTCGAATGTCAATCAGTTGAATAAAATACACATGTCACGCGTGATCGTCAACATATTATAACATCTGATAGATATCTTATGGCCAAGATCTCACCGTTATATTATTATACAAACAACAATAGCTTAATCACGACAAAAGCCGGACCTGTATAAACGTATAATAATAATATTTCTCTTGGGCTGTTTAAAAACCATCATATATCTTCAAGTGATTGCTGTGATTTTAATCAAGAACGTCGTTTATTAGCAAGCGTACAACAAACCGTGACGTTTGATATTGTTGATGATGATCATGATGATGATGATTATAAAATAAAATCAAATAGAAACCAATAAAAATTAACGATAATATCGAAAATAGGACAAGATCAGTGATTATGAAAATTCATTGTCAGCAGGTGGCCGTTTCTATCAGTAATATTTAATGTATGTACAGTTAGTTTTGTTGTTTTTCCGGGCTATTTTCAACATATATATAGACACATACACATACACACCTTAAAGATTATTTAAAGATAATAATTCTTTCAAACGCAATAACAGAAAAGGAAAATTCCGTATACAAATCAGCAATTAATTCCTGACAATTCAATAACTATTGATTGGTGATGATAATCGTTGGGACATTGATCTTTATTTGACCGCAACAACAACAACAACAACAACAACAACAACAAATAAAATCACAAGTTTTATTATAATTTCCATCCAACTATCTATCAATACAGCTGTAGTTGTGAAAGAATCAAGATTAAAATTGTGTAGTTTTTATTGTAAAATAGTAGTAGTTGTTTGTGATTTTATATGTGCATTAATTATATACGGCGGATAGATAATAGAGAAACTTTGATTGAAAAGTAAAATAAAATTAACATAAAATAGACAGAAAGAGATAGATGGGGGAGAAAAAACAAATATTGTCCTCTACAATGTAATTATGCAGCAATTACTTTCAGCTTCAGTAAAGAATCGAAGTTCACTTGGGAATAAATTATCCACGAGTGTGCTCATGCAGAACTAGCCAACCATAAAACTCTCAGTTAAGATAGTCCCAAAGGCAAGTAATGTAATCGTACACAACAACAACAACAACAACAACAGAATAGAGAAATAGATCGGAGATTAGAAAAGATTCAAGACTTTTTTTCCTATCTACATACTATAAGTAGTATTATTGTATTAAATATGCAATACAAAAGAAAACCTGTGTCTAAGTCGGTAATGAAATCAAAAATTGTCAATTCAACAATGGATTATTAAAAATATTTCAATGATAGTTCATTTATACGACACAATTACGATCATTATCATCATCATCATCAGTATAACAACAAAAGAAAATGAAAGTTTCAGGATAGATTAAATTGACCACCCGGGTGATGATTTGAAATCTAGTCAATTGATGAACGTGTGCACCATCACTGTTGTTCTTTTATGAATAATTCATGAAAACTTACTGTTATAAGAATTTACAGCGTAATTACAAAACAATTACTATACGACTAAATTGGTAACTGATTTGAAGAAATGATTGTTTCCTTTGTGTATTGTACTTTATAACGTACCTATATGGTCATATCATTATAGACGTGAACGATTTGATGATTAATCTAATCATTCACTAACAGTTCTAAACTTCAAACAAAACAAATTAATTGTTCTATTTAGGTATACCTACATAATTAAACCAGTAGATAAATGTCGTTTTTCTCAATAGAAGAAGAAAAAACTATTGAATAACATCATCTATTGTATGATTTTTATTATAAGTGAGGGGAAAAATGAACTGGGAATATGTACAGTTAGAAACTTGTTTGAAATGAGCATGTAAAACGTCAATAAATACAAACTTGACCAAACAAATGTTCAATTTCCTCGATTTAGAACAGGTGATTTAAGTCTTATTATCCATCCGGGGGCACCTTAACGATTACACAAAATACCATTCAACTAGCAGGTTGAAATAGATTAACCAGAATTTTTGTTTGAAATTAAAATGTGAACTTTTATATAATATTCTGACACACAAAAATAAATAAAATAAGTAAAACTAATAAAAAATTATATGCAACATCGTATTTTATGTTTATGAATGTTTATAAAGTTCCGCAATTCAACGAATTCATGTAATATTCATTGCTGTGGTCCATGTGTACATGTTCTCTCCTCAAGATCAACACGTTGTTTATGACCATATCGAAACTGGATAATTTATCGTATTTTGTTGTATTCAAATCGATCGTGAACAAAACAACAACAACAACAAAGATTGACAATAACATATTTCCGACTGTTTTCAATAAAATTCGAACAAAACAAACATATCCTTGATATTTGCAAATTTAAAGTTCATTACAACTACCTACATTATTATCTAGTAGTATTTTAAATTTTGCGTTTTTTAAAACCCCAAATGTTTGTAAACGCTACAGTAAAAGTGGTGGTACTTCCGCATTGCTAGAAACAAAAACAACAGTTTTCCCCCAATTACGTATGATTACGTTTATCTCTGCGACATGACACAGACAGTCTGCTTCTTTTTCAGTGATTGCTGAAAACAAGACAACGTAACTAAAATGCATCAAAGACTTCAGGATCTAAGCCAAAATGCGAGACGCTAATCATAAATTTATGATTAGCCTCCCGCAAAGGAACCCTTTGTGACTGCCATCCCTTATTTATTTTGTCGTAGCGTCCTCGGGGGCTATCTAGTTTATTTCTACCTTTTTTAACGAGCACAGACCTGCGTCATATGTCTTTCGACAAACTGTTGCCTTTGATGCATGAAGAATTGAAAGCGCACAAGTGTAAACATATACCTAATGGGTGTGTTTACATTTCTGCGCTTTCAACCTACGTTTTCAATTCTTCGTGCATCAAAGGCATGCCTCTTTTAAAAAACGCATAATCCTCATTGTTTTACTATTCCGTTCTTCTCGGTTTGAGGCATGCAGCACGTGTGTCAAATACATGCAACATAGCGCATGCCTTTGATCATGTGCCAATCAATACGTAGGTAATTACTCTTTAACTAGAATGAACGAAGTGTAGTTACAAATATCAATTTACTCTTCACTCTTATTTATGATTTATTTAAAACTTTTTGTATTTTGTAGATTATAAAGTGAAACCATTAATGTTTCCTGACAGAATCATTGATGATAATCACTCTACCATGATTAACTTTCATAAAAATTCAATAAATTGATTATAGATTTTACAAAACAAAACATAAGACTTTGCAAAATTTCAATAACAGGAATATAATAAAACAAATAGGTAGATTTATAGGTCATGATTTTACTATTATTTTTTTTGTTTTGTTTTTATTGTGCAATAATTTTGTAAGAACTTTAAAATTCACAACAAATGGAAACTTTTGATAAAATCTGGCACTTTTTTCAAGGATAAAAATATATAAATTTAAAAATTTTCGTTAATTATTGTACATTTGTTATTTGTTAAAAGATGAAAGTTATGTTTTGTTTTTATTATTGGTAATTTCCATTTCATTTTATTTTTATGATAATTATCGTTAATTAGGAGATTTTGAAGTGGAAATCTTACAAAATCTAGTGTAATTACAAATTGGGTAACTAAGCAATGGTGGCTTTCCACACATGCAGACACACTATTTTTTACTGTTAAGATCAAATGTTCCTAAGCAAGTTAAGCAACGACAAACAAAAGAACAATGACTGATTAACCTGTAGGTTGTACACATATACCTATATGTGAGCTACAATTGGACTACAATTAAAACATTATAAATATCGATTATTTGGTGTAATTCAATACACTGTCATCATCACTACAGTTTTTTTTGTCTAACAGTCGAAAATTCGTAAATTTACAAAATTGTGAAGATAGTAAGGATAGTAAACAAGTTCTTAGAATCATCGTCATGTAGTGATGATGACTATTTCTTGAATAGGGTCGACTAGTTTACAACTACCTTAATATATTACACAGTTCAACAGTAATGATCTTGAACATACTGTTATCTAATTATTTATCAACTACTAAAGTAATGTAATGGTGTAAATTGACGATACCGCCCAAGTAGAAGAGAAGATCTGTTCTTGTAACTGTTTTAGTTAATTACAACAGGAAACAATAAATTTAGGAAAAAGGGTGATTAAAAAACTAACAAAACAGTACCGATACTTATGGAGTGATAAACTAGTTTATTGTTTGACACCAATTACAACAAATAAAAATAACGTAAAACATCTTCCAAAATCATATTTTTAGTTGTGTATAAGGGTGAATCCGGCCCTGACCCGATGGTAGGTAAGTTACATTACAGCGTGGGAAAGGTTCTGAGGTGACGCAGAACTGGGCGGCAACGTACAGCTCGTGTCCTGAGGCGACATAGCTGCTGCCCACCGAATGAACACCATACGTCCATACTATCAGTATAGTACCTATATCTATATAAAATAATTATAATAGAATTTAAACGTCCCTCTACCACTACTAAATGTCGAAATAGAAAACTTACCCACCCACTTATATCTGACTACTGCTGTCTAACAGATCCGGCTCAATGGTATCCTTGCCCAATTTCTTTTTATTAGTCTGTCTATTTTGCACAGCTAATTGGCAATAGCCTTGCCAAGCTACAATGAATAGAGCAAGGACAATATAAATAATACTAAGAATATAAAGTTTATTTATTTGAAAGATAATACCGGAAAAAATGTAATAAAATAGAACTCTTTGTCTGTTTGTATAGATTTAATGAAGTTTAAAATTTATAGATGTATGTCATGTAAAAAAAAAAAAAAACTAAAGAGAAAGATTAGTTAAAATTCTCACGGTTGCTGCAATTACACCCACTAGAACTAATTTATGAAATTTCTATCAACTGTTGTAGGTGGCAATTTACGTTCCTAAAAACTTAAATGTAAAAAGAAAAACGAATAGAAAGAAATGTAATTTACATCGACATTATTTCTCATGCATTTGATTATAGAAAAACAATTACATTTCCGTATAGATATAATTTACAACTCTCTATATAATTAATTTGTTGAGAATATTTCAATAGATTCAAGTTTAAATAAATCGAATTTCATCTCACAGTATACCCGTATCTAATTCTAACGTGTAAAAGACATTTATTGTACCTACTCTAAAAACTGTCTTGCAAAACTTTTTCCTTTGAAAAAGAACAACAAATGGTATCTATGTACATATATACAAGAAATATTACGAAATGTATGTGTTTTATAAAAAGACTTCTTTTATTATCGTAAATATTACTTAAATCAACCTTAAATTAAAACAATGATTTGATGGATATCTTTATTTTTCATTTTACCAAAAAAGTACATCGATAATGAACGACTATCAGAAATTAATTCCAAATCATTTTTAATCACTACTTTGAAAAGAAAATAATTATAAAGTAGAAAAAAAAACAGAGTTAAGGTTACTTTTAATTGAATTGTAACGATTTTAATAACTATCGTAATGTGCTAATATGATTTGATAGACTTATTTAATTACAGTGTTACATATACCATTTTATTGCATAATTATTGGTAATGTGTGAAAAATTTTCAGAAATTTTCACTTGTAATTTCCATTTCTATTAGCATAAATATCGGTTTTAGATGCATTCGTGTGGAACGATCATTTTACGGATTTGTAAGCGTATCCACCTACTATATCCATAATCCCAGTGTATGATTATGCTTGATAGGACTATGCAAAAGAAGGAGTGAAAGTAGGGAATTGTTTTATTTTTTGTCAACTGTATATGAAAGAGCCGCAAATTTATAATGCAAAATCCGGCAGCAGTTTTTTCTTCGCACCGCCTCGCCACTCGATATTAGAAAATTACATGAATCGAATGACGTGCATATCAGTTACACACCACCAAATTTCGGCTTAACTAACAAAACTGTATAGCAAAGCTGCATGGTGAGTGAATCCCCTAATAGGGATTGATGGTTAATAAAGGAGTTAATTTCTAAGCTGGATACAGGCACAACTACGAATGCACTGTTCCATTTGGAAAATATAAATTTGAAATTACCTCGTTCCTAAGGATAACTAATATCTCTCAAACAGTACGTAGTAGCAGACCGCTAACATGAGATGCCATTGTATTGTTAGAAGAAAGAAAAAAATTACAATGATGTCCTAGGTCGAACGACAAATCTTTATGCCATCAAATATCTCTTTTGCAAACAGAATCGACATGTTTCAGTATTTTTTTTTTAAAATCTTGCCTCCCCAAATGTCGACGTAAAGTCGACCTTGTACTCAATTCACTTAAAGTTCTGCTTTAAACATCAAACTCATTGGACTTCGCCACATATTTAAGTTTTTTCTTGTTAAAATACATCTTATCTGTAAGGAATGCACGGTTGATTCAAGGCAATATCGACATTAAATCAAGATTTAAGAAGACAACATTAACTGAGCCTTAGGCATGTAAAGGGCCATATCTAATCAAATTCAGAAAAACCTCGATTATTGCGGTTACGATTATTGTGATTTTAGATTTATCGCAGTTTATAATAAGGTACCGAAATCTAATTAATGTACTCCAAATTCGAATTATCGCGATTCTAAAGGATTTGAAAATAAAGACACTCATGTTATCAGTGACAAAAAAAATTGAAAAAGGTAATGATAAAGACGTATTTTAGTCACATAGTAAGAAACTAGACGACGAAAACTTAATGACCACCCATTTTTGATACATTATTTATATAGATTACCGTTGATTCGATTATCGCGGTAGTTTCCGTGGTAACAATAACTAAAGTGAACAGATTTCCAAAGAGCCAAGGCGGGTCGGGCCGGGACAATTTTTTAACAACGTAGAGGTGTTTTTCTACCTTTTAATACATTTTTTCATACTTTACAAACGGATGAAACATGTAACACAAAAAAGGAAGATTATACAAATTCGTTTTTTTCACATTTGTCTCAATAAAATAGCGAAATTATCAGGAAAAGCGGGATATTTTGATGGACTCAACGAAAAGCGGGAGATTTTTGAACGTTCAGCAGGCAGCGGGACGTATCACCTGAAAGCTGGACGTCCCGTCAAAAGCGGTACGTCTGGTCACTTTACAATAACCGTGATAATCGGGATATTCCTGTATACACACAAATTGGAAATATGTTATAAAAGTATATTTCTTATTATCGTGCTAGGGACTAACCTTCCCTTGTTGAGCCTCAGCGGTCCATCTCCACTGTAAATTCGCTCCAGTTTACGTAGGAGTTGAAACCATAGAGCAAAAAAGTGTATTCTACACTAAAGATAATAAAAGATCAATAATTTGAAAAACTGGAGTGTAAAATCTCTAATTTTTTGTCAAATGAAACGTACATCCATCACACCATTGCTTTTACTTTTACTTTTACAGAAATGACCAACATGATAAGCAGAATTTCATAAAATTATAAATAATAAAAACAATATTATATTAAACAAATTATTTTAAATAAATGAAAAAAAAAACTGAAAGTTTGCAAATATTCTAAAATTAAAAATTGAAAATCATCAAAAAAAAATGTAATTTTAAATAAACTAATTGAATTTTTATTTCGCGCTCCTGTGATTTGCTTTTTTATCTTTTTCTTGTTGTTATTATTATTATTATTATTGTTATTACTACAATAATTATCTTTCGTGTCGCTATTAATATAAAATATTGATTAAGTATTAAATGTTATGCTTAATTTGATATATTCGATTTACAATGAAAAATTTTAATGTTTTAATCGTTTGATTACAAGAAAATTGATTTATTTGATTGAATATCGTTAATTAGTGCAACAATGTTGTCGGTAGAATTAATAATGCGAAAAATGCCGTCGTAACAGTTTATATAATAACTATAAATTAAATAGGTAATGAAAGTTGTTGTTAAGACTGTAACAACATAATCAAGTTCAAAATCATATATCTATATATCTACAGATATATTAACAACGTGAGCATAGGCGTCGATACTGTCTGGGAGTTTCATCAAAGCAATTTAGATTTAATTAGAATAACCAGAAATTCACACTTTCCAAACGATTCTCAATGTATGTACTATGTACCTACATACATTTATTATAATTTCAAAATAAGACAAAAATATATTAAATGTTCTCCTAATGAAGACATGAAAATAACCAAATAAACAACCGTTAAAAAAAATATACGACATGTAATTAAGAGATATAAAACAATGTTTATTGCCTAATATATAGGCAGGTTCCAACGATCAATTTCTACCAAATTCTCATCCTACGCTTTTTGGTTTTGTTTTTTGTGGTAAAATATTAGTTTTATCATATTGTTTTACTTTTATTTATTTAAACGAATCGTTTATTAAGTGTTTTCTCTTTTTTTAGCATGCTAGTTGTCGGTAGCTTTCCAAAAGACACAAACAAAATATCAAGGATTTAATTAAGATGAAATTGTTTCAGATAATTGTATGAAATTACAAAAGAAAATTTGTGGAAAAGAAAACAAACATACAAACAAAAATAAGCGCTTTACATCGTTTATAAAAAGGTCAATAAAATATCGCTACAATAAACAATTACTGAAATCCCTCTAACAAGGTCTCTCACGATAATAATAATAATAATAATAATTTATTATTATTGTTACGATTAAAGAGAGAGCAAGTCATGCCATCAGATATTGCGAAAGATACTATACATAGGTATACCTAATATACTATAGTTGGATTGCGTCTTAACAAAACTAATAACAAATCAATATTGCAAAACAATGTTCTTCAGATTTTTAACAATTCCCCATCTAGACAACAAGACATATTGTATTAAAGACAAATTAAAAAAGTTTATATGGAAACATAATAGATCTGGTGAAATTAGAATCAAGGACATAATTGTAACCTGTCAGGTATAGAATAAGTATAAGTTGTTTTTTTTTCTTTTGCTGTTGTTGTTATTGCTAGAATAAGACAACAAGAACCATAAAAATTATTAATAATATAAAAAAAAAATCGTTTTCAATCATTTATTAATAAAAAAAAAATAAAAGGGATATTACCACATCAATTCAACTTTCTAGCCGCAGACGTATAAAATGTCGTCCAGAAACCGCTACTTTTCTGCTTTGTTAATGCAATTTAAGCGCCACATTAAAAGCAAACCCAGCAATACAGCTTTAAGAAACTTAAACACCTTTATAATCGACAAACAGTTTTACCAGGTATTGGAAAATTGAGAATTGGCGGTAATTTTGATAAATATCCCAAAAAAAACCACAGAAGTGATATGATAGCGATCTGACACTGTTGTGACAATCCAATACGCCCAATTTACACGATTTGTTTTGATTTAACACGATCTCTATTATGTATGAAAACGTACTTTATAGAAGCCCTTAGGACGGTCCTTGAATAATAATCGTACATGTACCATAAGTCAGTGGCGTAAGTGTTGTGCGGACAGTTGTCTCCTTGCTCACTGATCCTTGCATTCAAACTGCCCACCGCTCTCACCACAAGAAGAAAGTTATTGTGAAACCTGATATCATTATACCTTGTTTTTGTTTTTTAATTAAAATTAAAACTGCATTTCTTCAGTTTTTGATCTCACTTAAAAATATAACAACAAATATGGACGTGTTCCACTTTCAATTCCTGATCTTCAATTTTAAGTTACGCCATTGCCCTGATATAGTTGAAAATTTACACAGTACTTGACATACAGGTTGAGACATTTCATCTAGCAACATATAGGACATCATTGAGGGTGGGTAATTTTACAAAGATTCTACTAGTCATCTCTTTTCAACCCAAACAAAGGCTATAAGACTATCCCAGTTCTTATTGTTTCACCTATGTTCCTAGATGAATTGTCTCAACTTGTATATGTAGTTTTGTTCTGTGTTTTAGTAAAGCAAAAGACGTCTTTTTTTTAGACAAATATTATGCAATTGGTTGTTGTGTCATCATTGCACAAAACAACAATTTGTAAACAAACAATTTGAAAAACACGAAAAACGTACGAGTCGTAAACATAAATCTTTAAGACATTCTACAATTTGTTGTCTATAGATGTTTACATCTATAGGTGTATAAGACCCTGAATAAGACAGTTGTTGGGAAGTTTTTCCCGATTAGATTTTCATAGAATATTATTATCACGGTTGCAACCTTTCACGATCAGGATCTTCATCTATAATATGAAGATATTGTATTGACAAGGACGAATGACAATTTTTTTTGTAATACGGAAATATTAACGATTGCATGAGAAATTTATCAATAATTTAATATAAATTTTAATATAATAATGCAAGTCCCACCTTGTGCTTATTAATATAAGAAATATGAGCAAGTCTGTTGTTGTCTATATATAGATAAATAAAGAAAGAGAAAGATGGTATCAGAAAGTCGCCAACATTACAATCCATTCCCCCTTAGACAGATAGCAATGAAATTATTGTTGATTACAACCACTTTTCCATCAACAGAACACATTAAATATATTGACAAAGAGATGACTAACATATCCATTAGCATACCACCAACAATCTACAATCATAAACGAGATTACAACTATATGGTTGTTGTTATAATATAAGTATATATTTTATATTGTTGAGTTAACGATCTGTTTAAAAGCTTCGTCGAAATATGTATTCCAAAATATGTATATAATTGAAAATAATAATTTTTAAGGCTACCATTTTTATTATGTTATATAAGTAACACAATAAATATAAGTACAACGACATGGAAACATTACCAAAATAAGAAACAAGATAGAAAACGAACAAAAATTACTCAAAGCAAAGTGTAAGGTTGTTGATCTTGCCTGCCAGCATCTCCATGGCCTCATAAATCCTATTTTGATTCTTTGGTCTCATCATTAACACACCATTGATTTGATCAATTCTACCATCAATTGTTTCATCCAAAATACAAGAAATTATTAAATCTTCAGCTTCCTCATCACTTATACCTAATTCATCACCAATAAATGATATTTGAATATTTCGATAAGATTGTATCAATAATAATAAGACTTTAGTGCGGAAATTTTTCAATAAATCAATAATATGCTCTTTAACGAAATGATCATCCATTAATGTTGTTTTATTTATTTGAAAGATCCGTTCAAATTCCAATATGTTATTGTTTTGATATGAGGCAATCAATGCTGTCATTGCTTGTATTTCCGGTTTATTCATGTACGGTTTTGCTTCCTGTGAATCGAACGGGTTTATGGCCGACTTCATCAACATACTAGTCAACAATAAATATTTCAAACAGGTTAATCGTCGTGGATTACCTGATTCATCGTAATTTTTGAATGCTTCAAAGAAATCTGTATAGGCTCGTTCATAATCACCGGATCTTAAATACATTTTACCACCACATTCTTTAATTATACTCATAATGATTGGATGTGGTATAATTGAACGTATTTTCAATGATTTCTCATAGACACTTTTTAAATTTTGATTACTTTTCAATGCTGTATACATTTGAATTTCTAATGCATAAATTTCTAATAATTGTGTACCTTTATATAGACTTTCATCATTGTCACCACACCCACATACTTGTTTTAATTGTTTGATGATTGATGCCAATTTATTAAATTCACCACGTTCTAAATAGACACGACCTAATTTCGTATTTGTTTTAAACCATAAACGTTCATTTTTTGTATTTTTCAATGCATCCAATGTTGTCTCATAAAATATTTTCAATATATCGATATTATCAGATGTTGACGTATAATCTAATATTGAATTAATCGATTTCTCAGCATGATTCTTTGTTACAATTGTATTAATATATGTTAGTAATTCTTTATATTTATTCATTGTTTCTGCATAATTTCTCAATTCAAAATAGATCTTTATCATTTGTTTCAATGCTTTAAAGCCCCATACACATTTATTATCACCTTGAATCTCCAATACTTTATTGAATGCTGATAATGAAGCTTCACGATCATCTTCTTTGATCGATTTTGCTGTATAATACTGATTCTCAAGACTCACATCCGGTTCTGAATTACTATCTTCCGAATACTCTAATTCGTAATCGCTTTCTCCTATGAAACTTTGCACTTCCATAACTTAAGTATTTTGTTGTTATTTTTACGCTTATTTTCTCGAAAAAAACAACAATTTCAACTATTGCAAATATGTCAAAAATTTCATCTGAACCCACTTGATTTTCGAAATTTAACGGATACATCCAGAGAAAGATAAAAGAATTTTGAAAGAATGCAAACCTTGCATTTTTACTCTTTGTTTTTATTTTTTAATTGAATTCAAATCCACACGTTCCTGCATTTTATAAAAGAATTTTCTTATAAAAAAAACTGTTATTGATATAAATTTTTCCGCATATAAAACAACTGACAATGAGATTTATCTTGGTGACCGTGAACTTCAAATACAATACGAGAGGAGAATCGAGCAAATTACCAGTTTTCATTCAAAAAAACAAAACAAAACAAACACAAAAATAGTGGAAACCGATCAAAACTTTTCCCACCTACCTGTCAATCCTGTACAATTGCATTAATCTTCGATTATTCGAACTATTGATCCGCAAAAAAGAAAAATTGGTAAAGGATATGCAGAAGATGTTGTTGTAAATATATGTACAAAAGTTAATCATAATAAATCAGTTCTTACTCTACGCTCGTTGCATTCAGATCAACATACAACAGATGTCTTTAACTATATGCACTTAACTAGTGACCCACTAGAACAGTATCTATAAAAGCAGGTGAACACACGCGCTTCGGCTTACTATACTGGCGGATTTATCTGAAATGTGCAAGACTACATAGCCACTATACCACCACTGACTGACTTACTAACTGGTCTCGCTCTCTCAGTCAAGTGCTCAAGAACGACAACGGACGGCAGCAGGTGAACCACTCTACCTAAAACCCACTCACAACTCTCAAAATACACGTGAATGTTTTATAGGTATATACCAATTTGCGACTAACATATACATATAGGTACAGAATATAGTGATTTTGAACTCGAATGTAAACAATAGGTGATTTATCATTTACAAATATACCAACATAGACGGTGTTTTCCAGAAATTGCCATGATGATGATGATGATGGTGATAGTATTGGTTGTTGAGATGGTTTTTGTTAGACAAGAGACAAGTAGCAACAGCACCCAGTCCGGCCTCACCTCCTGTGATAGCAGTCTTTTTTGGCATCTGTTGTCTGACCAATTTGAATAAATATTTGTTACACACTCAAGTGTTTCGCTATTGTATTCAAAAATTTTGATTGTAAACTATAAAAGGCAACAATAGAAGAAAGATCGAATGAGTTTAACTAGAATTTATCAAATATTTATTTAAAAAAATAACAAAACAAAAATGCTATTTACCCACAATATCTAACAGTTTAAAGGAAAATTTGCATAACTAAATAGATATAAAGACAAGAATACAGTTAATAAAAGTACGCAATTATACTACATGTAACGAGAAACGGTTAATTTACACAATTCTATATTCAAATATGTAATTCCATTGGTGTCATATGGATAAAAATACGATGAATTAACTTTTGTAACAATTTCCAGTCTGTTATTCAGAAGTCACAAAAAAAAAGGTTAGATGTCAGAAAAACAAGACGACCTCATGCAAATTAACTTAAACTAAACTCAACTTGAACTAAACGAGAATAAACAGTGATTTCAACATAATTTTGACCTAAGACACGGTTTTTGGACTTGGGTCAAAAATTATTTTCATTAATATACAGTATACAAGTGTAGTTTTACTGAAAACGACGATTGAGGCTTTTTCCTAAGTACTTCCTCTTTATAGTTAGACCTACCATCTAGTTGCTATAATTTTTTAAAGGTTTCTATAAGTGCTCATAGAAGTCAGTTCAAAGGGCGACTACTGTAGGATTTAATGAAAGTCCAATACCTGAAATACGAAAGAATTGACAAAAACAACAAAAAGTCCGCTAAAATTAGGCACCCTTATGACGTTACAATTTAGTTATTATATTATACCAAAAATAATTCTCTTGAAATCAGTGTTATAACAGGTATGTTCGTATAAGTACATAATCAGGTTGTACAAAACTTACCTAGACATAGATCAGCGTTGTAGAGTAGGTACCTAGGTACAATATCTAGATACTTTAACGGTACCTATCCAGGTCTTAATAGATGTAGCTAGTTGCTTTCTCTATGGTACCTTTGTAGATCTAGGTATTTAGACACATATTCATCTATAAATTGGGAAAAGTACTTATTTACATCTCGTTATAATTATTGTTATTATTGCAAAAGTTTATTTCCTTCTATACGAACTACCTTTGAAATAGCTAAACCTTTCAGGTACTTTTATACTGTACCTGTACCTGACCTATACGTAGGCACATTTTTTTAAATTTACCGGTATCTGTAACTAGTAGGTATTATTATTGTCATGTGTAAGATCTTTTTCAGTACCTTACACACGAGCTGTGGTTCATTCTCCACTGTACCTCGGCCTATAAGGCCGTTTGTACACCCACCAACACACCTGATTTGGGTTAACTGTTTTCCCCCAATAGTCCCGTCCTTTTGATATAGTCCAGAATATTGTTTAGGAGAGTCCTTTTTATTTCTTCGGGAAGGATCTCATGCTCTGAGATCCTGTAAGGCCTCACAGTAGCATAAGATATGAAACAAAGTTCCATCTTCCTCTTCACAGGCCCTACATGTTGGGCCTTTTACATTCCCAATATTATTGAAATGCTTCCTCAGTGAACAGTATATAGTCCTGTGATCTACCTTAGTTGCCTCCTATTTAAATTTAGGAGTTCTTTAGGTCTTCTACGGTTTGAAAAATCCAGAAATGTCATTAATAAGACCATTCCTGGTAATTCCTCCTAGTACAGATGATGTTTTCGTTTTAATTTTTCTTTAGCGTCCGCATAAGCGACCCCGCATGAGAGTTCAGGTCCAATTAGAGCTGTGTTTTGGCGGCCTATTTTACCTTCTCATTTCCTTCGAATCCTTGATACGCTGGCACCCATTTCAAGAGCACCTTGTTATGTTCAGCAAGCTCCTTCAATGCTTCGAAGCATTTCAGAACTAGTCTGGATTTTATTTCTACAGCCCTCGGTGATCTAAGCATTGCTTGGCTGTCTGTTTTGATGTGGATGCTTCTATTTCTATAGCTCCTCCACAACATGACCTGTGCACAGGTCATTATGGCTATTAGTTCCACTTGGAATATGGGGCAATCGTTTCCCAGTGCAAGAGAAATTGCCTGGGTCCCAATACCCTTATTCCTGTGTTCACGGTCGTCTTGGAGCCGTCTGTGTGCCAAACACTTCCTCCTCGATCCGTGTTTTCCCCCTTGTACATCAATCTTTCCCCTTCTAACTAGTAGGTATATTTTGGTACAGAGTACCTATACGTATACCTAGGTACTTACCTCCGGTATCGATACAGGTATGCCTACACACCTAAATCTAAAAATAGACCCTAGAAAAAGGATATCTTCCACACGCATTAGATATATTTACGCCTATTAAGGTCTAGGTACTGCTGAAATACCTACGTACTATCTCTAGGTACCTATACATATTACAACACTGCTTACAACAGAAAAGTAGAATAAATTTTGAGATCTTTTCTTGGATCTTTACAGAAAAGAAGTTGCGCTAGACTGAAACTAGAGATTTTGAATGAAGCAGCAAAATGGCTCATTTCTTAACCCTTTCATCACAAATTTTATATTTTTGATACTCAATTTTTTTTCTGAATCGAGCTGTTTTGTAATTGCTCCAAGAGGTTATTCGGTTGTTCTACCTGGGAGTGAAAGGGCGTATGATTTCTTGACTAATGGTACACAAAACAAAAAACTGCATACAAAAAATATTATTTTAGTCCCGTTGGTAGTGAATGTATTAAGGATCTGGTAAACATAAAATACATGGGAACAGCAAAGGTAAAGAAAAAATTGTTGAAAATAAAACTACAATTCTAATGTACTTGCTTTTTATTAATGTTCAAATTATCAATTTCACAAATAATAAATTTTTTCTAGTGAAATTTACGTATTAATCAATTATCAAAAAATATTTTACTATTATTAAAATTATTCATTTTTTTTTTTCAATTAAATTCAGCAAGTACAAAAATTCTTCAAAATCATACACATGACTTGTCAAATTTGAATTTATGCCTGCAATTTTTTGTTAAACACTGATCTAAACAAAAAGTTTATTCATTTTTATTATTTTTTTTTCAATTCAAGCCACAGATTGCATTAATTCGTGTTGAAAATGAAGTTCGACAAAAAAAAAACATTAATAACCTGAAACTTTTCTATGTGTAAACGACATACAAAGATGGTTATACATATAACGTTTTGATAAGGCAAAAGAGGTCAAATTATACTAGTTTTTTTTTGTTTGTTTAATAGGCACTAAAATAAAAGGTTATGCTACACTATTTCTAATGTGCATAGGTGATTGGTAGGGTGGTATTGTGAATATATTTGTTTTCATTAATTTTATAATTTTTAGCACGTGTGTAAAAATCCAAGATTCTACGTGTCTAATTGAAAATATTTCACCAATCACTAATGCAGCATAAGAACTAGAAATGCAACTGAATAATTATTTGTTAATTATTCAATTACATTTCCAATATTTTTTTTTTTTTACAAAATTATTATATAAAACAGTACTGATAACAGTTTCATTAATTTTCAAACAAGAACTCAAATTAGACATTTACTTAATAAAAACAAAAACAAATAACGACAAATACAATTAATGAATCTGTTATCAACAGTACTGAAGTTTTCATCAAACAAAAATTATAAAGAAAATGTTTTTTTTTTACAAGTAGTAATTTTGAAAACAAACGCAATGTAATTTTGTGTTGTTTGTAGAAAAGATCTTCACACCAAAAAGGATATTGTGTATTATATTTATTTTATTTATGATTTTTTCGATTTGAAGTGCTGCAAATGACGATTTGAAACATTCACAAAATACATTTACATTTTATTTTATTTTTTTGGCGGAGGAGTTTTAAAGAATAATTGTTTTGACCACGCACAATAACAATATATCATTAGGGGGGCGGTCGCGTCTTCTGGGGTTTTTCCACGTACATTTCTTTCATTACTACCACACTCACTCATACATACATACACAACGCACATTTGTGTTTTTAATGTGGATGAATTTTTAAATAAAAACCATTGAAAATATCAATATTTAAACATATATGTTCGGAAAAAAAAATATGCAAAAATTGATGTTTTCACGATTTTTTATCTAAAAAATCACAAAAAATTATTTAAATTTGTTTATCAGTTGTTAGAAACAATAATTCTAAAACTAATATTTTTTCGATTTATATTTTAAATTTTTTTTCGTATTTTGATTATTTTATCATTTTTTTTTATTAATCACTGGATAGAATGTGTTCTTATTAAGATGAATACGTATTGGAGATAACTTGTAAAGAATTTTTACATCATGTCTTCTTCATCAGTTCTCCCACAATTCGTATATAATTTTAATAAATGATTAAAAACAAAAAAACAAAAAACTAAATAAATAATAGAGAACCAGTAATGGTAAATACCCATTTCCAATATTTATAGTTACATAATTCCAAAAATACAACTAGATGAAAATTTGATAGTATTCCAAAAAAATCTATTTAGTTATCATAAATAATTTTTGAAAAAATACTATCAAACTTTGTGGCAACTACAGGTGTTCAATGCTGCTTTTTCTTCCAAGAGCTAGACTAAAAAATGCCCTAATGTTATACATATACATATATAGATATATAACTTTTGTAATAATTATTATCGTTTTAATTATCAGAATACAATGATAGCCAAACAAATTAGAGAAAACTGCAGAATTATGGATTTAAACCAAAGTTATCACCGATTTCCTATTGTTTTCTCTTGTAATATTTTTTTTTCTTTTCGAATTATTTAAATTAAAAAAGTAACAACAAAACAAAAACATTCAACAAAATTATAAAACATCGGCGAAATGTTTTTAGAATTTTAAAAAAAAATTAAAGAAAAAAAAACAAACGGTCAATGTTTGATACGGCAAAAAGAAAATTTTTCTATCGAATTTTATTTACAAAAGATTGAGAGAAAAAAAACACAAACTTATTAAACAATTTAAAAAAAAACACAAGGCAAGCGGGGCAACACAAAAATAACAATAAAATTACAATCTCATTTCCTATAAATCTTTTTACATCATTCAATCCAATCATTAGCCAAATTACACAATAGAACAATACTCAACAACAACAGTAATTTCATAGTATTTCTCTTCAAGTTGACACTTGAAAATCGTTACTGAATTATCCGGATTGATGTAGAATACACATTATTGTTATAACATGTCGTTTCGTTTCATTATCAAAACAAACAATAATACAAAAAACATAATAAACAAGCCCCATTTACCTCTAGCCTCAACTACAGGCTCTCTTTCTATCTTCCTTGTTAATAATTATAATAATAATTCTCATTTGTTATACATGTAACAATAACTCAGGGAATAAATGAAAATTTTACTACAAAAAACAAAAAGAAACAGGAGGAATATATCGATATAAACCTCCATATATAAATATTTATAAATAATTGTTTATAATAGAGCACATGCGAGTTTTTATATTGGGGAGAAAACAAAAAAAAAAAAAAATTGGGGAAAAACTACAAATAAACTCGCAAATTTGCACCATATTATCAACGACAAAAATATTGATTCGATAATACATAACTGTCATAATTTGTCTCTATAATAGTTAAAAAAAAGAGACATATATATACCTGCACTGAAATTAATATGGCAGTTGTTTCTTTTTCTTTTTTTTTTTTGTTACAAACATTCAATGAATTCCTATTTTTTATTAATGACAGTTAAAATGTATTATCAATAAAGATCAATATATAGAACGAAACAAAAATAATAAATTTAACCATCATTCATTATTATAAACCTACCAATTTACAAAGTAACGGAACGTAATGTTGGTATTGTGGACATTTGAATTAAACAATCTTCTTCAAGACGTGAAGCAAAACTCCATATACCGATTTCATCAATAGTATCATTATTATTATTATTATTATTTAGATTATTATTATTATTATTAGTGTTATTAAGGGCCATTATTAATGAATGACGACGACGTTTCTTATCTTTTCTCATCATAAGTTCATTTATATCATAACTAGTTTCCATTGGTGTTGTTAATGTTAATTCATTACTTTCCATATAAGATTTTTGTATTGAACTTAAATCGGAAAGTAATTGATCACCATCTTGACTGATATCTTCACGTAATTTGGTGTGTTGTAAAGTGGATGGGGGTCGGCCCAAACACGAATTACAAACCTACAACACAATGGAAAAATAAAATTATAAATAAAGAAAATTCATTCTTTTTAAGGAGGTTCGAGCCAATCTATAGGAAAAATCGTTTTCCAACTTTGAGATTTGAAATTTGGTAGGTATCACAATGAATACTTGATTGAACTATTCTCAAAATTTAAAAACGATTCACCGTCTAGTTTCTTAGAAAAATGCCTCTAAAGATGACATTTTCCAAAGCTCTTATACACAGGCTCTTATGGGAGCAAAGGATTCACTGTGCCTTTTTCTAATTTTTTCGCCATTAACCGCCCAACTTTGAAGAATTAAAAACCGACTATGATAAACTTGAATACCTAGCGAACATTATTACACCTTTAAAACATGCGGTTACCGATGAAACTATTTAAATATTTAAAATTAAATTTTTGTTTTATAATCGTGAGTAATGACAGCAAAACACATTACCGAAGGTTTGGCAACGTTGCACGGACAATTAAGAGGGGAAAAAGACGATAGAGATATAGTTAGAAAAAGCATAATACTCCTTCATATACAAACACAATAGCGGTATTGCCAGATCTTTTTATCACACCAGATTAGTCGAAAGTAACCAAGTCCTTTCATTACTTTTTAATAAATAAATACCAATTAGCAATTTTCGAGCTGGTTATTTTATTATAAATTAAAATTAAGAATTTTCGTTACAATTTCAAGAATAAAGAATACAAAAAAATTTAAACACTACTTTGACTAAATAGTTTCGCTCGAACCTCCTTAAATATAAAGATTAAGCTTTCTGTTTGTGTTCTCTACTTTTGCTACTGTGGTATCAAATGTGAAAATTAAATTGTATTCAGGCAAAAGACACATAAGTCGAGATTTAGGAATTGAAGATGAACTAGATGTGATAAAATAGATTGCACTTACCTCACCACCACTCCAGATACTACGCAAATTCTTATCATCCCATAAACCATCATCAATACAGTTAAAGTTCGCCATACATTCAGTATTCCACATAACAGATTTTGTACATTTCTCACATGCCCTCCTTTCTTTATTCGTATTATTATTATTATTATTATTATTAATATTATTGTCTTGTTTTTTCCATATAATTTCGGCCATTAACGATTTATTATCATATTGTTGTGGATGTAATGGACAAACAACGAAATCTAATGAACAACAATCAGGGATCATAGCTTGTTGTTGTGTATTTTTATTATTCGGTAAGCATGTACATTTAAATGGAACAATAGCACCAATCTTATTATTATAATTATTACTATCACTATTATCATTATTATTATTAACATGGTAACTTTCTTTATTATTATCATCATTATTGATGATTTCTTGAATTTTTTTAATTCCCACAACAAAATCGATATCATCAGTTTGACATTGTTTATCATTCTGGCATACAATAAATTTCAAAACTAATCCATAATTTATTGTTTCTGGTACACACTGTTGTTGTTGTGTTGTTGGTATTGTTGTTAAATTACTATTACTATTATTATTATGATATTCATAATATTTACGTTTCATTGCATAATCATTTTCTAAATATAAACCACCGCTTTTTGTACGACGATAATTAATTTGTTCAAAATTACGTGATATTGTGAATGTTGTACCATCTGAATATTCATATTTATGTTGTAAATTATTATAATAATTATTATTAGTATTATTAATTGATTCTTTTATTGGTCGAAAATGACTAGTTGTTGATGTTAATAAATCATCTTTTTTTGAATCAATTTCAATTGTACGACATATTGGTGTGTTTTGTAATGTACCTGTTGATGACTGATTAATTGTTGTTGGTGTTGTTGTTGTTATTTGTTTAAATGGATTGTATTGTTGTGATTTTGGTTTTGGACAAACTTCAACAAATGGACTTGTCTCTTTATTATGATTCAATTTAATTAAACTTAATGTAATTGGATTATTACTACTATTATCATCAATATCTGACCATTTTTCTGGTAATATATACTCCCAATTTTCATTAAAAAACATATTTTTTTCAATCTTATCATCATCATCATTAATATTATTATAATTATTTTTTATAATCCAATCATTTGAATTAATTGTAATTGAACCAAATTCTGATGTTATCATATCATTATCATAATCATCATCATTTGACCATATTGATGTTGTTATATTTGTACCATTTTGTATAAAACCACGTTTACCTGTATCACGCATATTTGCTATATTCATTAATTCAACAGTTTCATCATGCTGTTGTAATAATGTTGATGATGGTGTAGTATCATCTAATAAATCAGATATTATATCAACAGGTAGATCTTCATACATATTTAAATCATTTTCAATATGCCATTCATTATTTAAACATTGATTATCATCAAATTTTACAGATGGTGATGGTGGTGGTAGTGGTGGTGCAACAATATTTTTCGGCCAATCATTTATTATATTTGTTAATTTACTATTTTTATTATTATTAATAAACAAGCTAAGATCCCATTGATTCATACCCTCGACTGATTTTATCATATTTTTACCACAATCCTTTCTATTATTATTATTATTATTAATATTATCGTTATTATTACGATTGTAATAATGATTGAAACGTTGTTTATTATTAACAACAGTTGTACGTGCTTTCATATTTACAATTTTATCTTCTTTATTATTTCTATTTGCGTTTGTTATTATTGTTGATTGTTTCTTTTGTTTTGTGGGTGATGTTATCCACTTTGGTACTAATGTAATTAATTTTGTTGGTGAATTTATTGTGTTATTACGTGATAATGGTGGAAAAGCAGCGTAATATTTTTTTGCTAATTCTTGTGGTGATAAAACACAATTTTGTTGTTGTTGTTGTTGTAAATCTAAATTATTTTTTGACAATATTGGATCGACTATAGGAGAATTATTTTCACTATTTACAGTTTTCAATTTTTCACACAATTCATCAACTAATGATTCTATCCCAAAAGTCTGAAATATTAAAAAAAATAACAACATAAATATAGTTAATATTCAAATTTACTAATTAATAAAGCAATCAGTTATTAAGTAGTGGACAATAGTCACTACCTGATCAGATGCGGACATTAGACATTCAACAGCAGCTAAGCGTTTAATTTTTTCAGGATCAGCATGACCATTTTTCCACCATTCAGTTGAACGACGGATACGTTTACGACTTCCGTTTGATCGTTTTGCTTCCTGTTTAAAAAACACCTATAGGTTTGTAAGAAACCAAGAAACCAAGGTGTAAATTTTTTGATTTTGTATGGGAGCAAGGTAAAAAAAAAAGATAATTTAAGATAAACTTACCTTCTTCAATTGAGAAAAATGTAATTCTTCTTCATCTGGTAAAATAACATCTACAGAATCTGTGTGCAATAAACTTAATATATAACGTGTATAGACAACAGCATCTATACCGCGTGCTTCTAATTGTTCCTCTAGCCAATCCGATACTGCCGAGGGCATGGACACCAGTTGAGGGTACTTCATAATCTAACTATAATTAAATAGAAAAACGAAATATTCAAATTATTTGTTTTTATAATCAACAAAATAATGACTAAATAAGCGTATTGTTAAAATATTTACTTTTCTTTTTCATTAGGTACAAACAAAAGTCATACATATCTATCCTAATCAGGACAATTATTATAAATAACAATAACAATACAAAAGCACAAAGTTAAATAAATGAAAAATGTATCAATCTATAAATGGCACAAGTTGATTTTACTTATCAGTCTATGAATATTTCTAATCTATTTTTAAAATAAATAAATTGCGTAAGAGATTGGAACTTCTCATCGTTAAAACTATTAACAGATGATTTAAAAATCGTTTTATCTCTAATAGTTGGAAAAATAATAATCAATCTAATTACGACATTTATGAGGTAATAAGTAATAAATCTTGTTATCAATATTGATTAGAATTATTATCTACAAAATCTATCTTATTATGTATAATGGAAGAATTGTGAATGAGTCATTAATCGATTTTTTTTTTGTTGAAAATTACCTTTTATCAGGTGACCAACTTAAATTTCATTATATTTAAAAAACAAAAATTTATTTGTAGTTGTCTCTATATCAAACATACGGATGTAGGGCGCGCGACTATTTTTATCAAATCGGTTTTTTTTCTTTTAAAAAAATCAAATCGTAATTCTTTAAAGAATAATAAAGTTACGTTTGACTTTTGAAATTTTTATTAATTTTTGTTTTTTTCCTTAGTTTTTTATAAATTTTCATACATCTATCTGTTACTAACTTGGAAATAAAACAAACTGTGAAATTACATGAAAAATCCGATTATCTTGAAGGTTATTTATTACACTATTTCTGAGAAATAATCATCTATCTATAAAAATGTTTCTAAATTATCAAAGAAGCTAATTTAATTACGAAAACTTAAAAAAATAAAGGAATACAATAAAAGATGAACCATTATTTCAAAAAAATTCCAAAGACAACAGGGAAAAAATACATTTTCTTCTTGTTAAATGCTTTCCAAAAATTATTATAATTGCCTGCAGTTTTATGTTTTTGTCAATAGATAATTACTTGTAATAATTTTAATGTATGTTACAATAAAACTCAGACATTACATAAACAAATAATTATTATTTAAAAAAACAGTTAATTATAGATATCCTTTTGTCTAAAATTCCTTTCTATGATCTTTGTACTATTTTTTGATAATTATATTTTACAATTATTTACCTAAGAAATATTTTAAAATTGAATTATTCATTCAAATTGGTAAATATTATTGTTATTATTATTTTAACATTAATAAATAATTACGGAAATTTGTTTTTAATACATTTACAATAAAGAAAAAGTTTACATATTTATTATAATAACATTGATTAGCAATAATTAAATATCAAAGTAAATTAATTATATTTGCAAAAAGAAAGTGTTTAGAGATAGCGGAAAAACTACAACTACTATTTCTACTGTCAATGTATTGTAAGAAAAATCTACAATTACACACAGAAATCCAAGAAATTCAATGTAATTTTATTAAAATAGGAGGATCTTCCCAAACCATGACCTGTGGACCTCTTTTATCCAGTCCGTAAGTTAATTCAGGTTAATTTACAATTATAAAACAATAAATACTTTGGGTCTAGGTCTGGTTCGTATGACCAATTTGAAATACGAATATGGTTAATGTGAAAAAAAAAACGTTTGAAGACCCGTGGACTAAAAGGTGAAGTAGCAACATTATATCTGGCCGCCCATGTCAAGTCGATAGAGGTCTGTTTTCTCAAAAATATAAAATTATATAGGCCAGCGAGGCCTGTCCAAATTGTGGCCGCACCTGTGCGACGCACAACTCATTCAGCAGGTAACATCACTCTGGACAACATCTACTATTCTTATCGTAACGACTCTCGATAATTTTGGGATAATCAAAATATTATTTGAAACTTGACTGTATTTAGAATAAAAATTATGTGACTTTGAACTAGTACATGAGAGCAACTAAATTTGCATAAAGACTTACTGCTGACAATGAGATAAACATCAACGAAAAGACCCAAATTTCTGGGAATTGCAAAAAAAGTTGGAATTTATAGAAATAAATTGTGACCATGGATGTCACTATGAATCCATCAAAGACCCACTGGCGTATTACTCTACGGATAAACACAACAATTGCCAAGGGCCCCCAAATTATTCAATCGAGTGTACTATAGTTAGCTTTCTTGCACGCAAAATTTGCCGCTTTTGATCAAAATTTTGGACATTTTTCGTTTCTATTGATGGATTCAGCCCGAAAATTACAGTTTTTGTCGAAAATCTTTGAGAATTCACCGTTTTTGATGAGAATATTTGGAAATTCTCGTTTATTTTGATAAAATCAGTGGAAAATTATCCATTTTTGAGCCGAATATGTGGAAATTGTTGCTTATTTTGAATGAATTTGCGTAAAATTCACCGTTTTCGGCCCGAAATTTTTGGAAATTCTAATTTATTTTAATAAAATTAGTACAAAAATTTTTTGCCGTTGTTGAGTACAATATTTTAATAAAATGTTTGTTCTATAAAATCCATGGATTTAGTACATCATAGAAGTGCCTCAACAAATAAGAAAGGACCATCTTGTCAAAAAAAGAAATTAACTGTAAAGTTTGAAAATGTTAGATATCAACCCCCACGATGGTGTCACCCTTTAGTGACTGATAAATGTCATGTATCTAATTTTGTTTTGTTTTGAATAAGGTTATATATACCAAAAGTTGTTTTCCTTCAAGAAAAATATCTGAATTCAACACTTAAACAGAGGCCCCCCCCCCCCAATTCAAAGTTGCCTAGGGTTCTCCAATGACCTTATAATGCACCACTGCAAAGGTCATCCTATAAAAACAAGAAGTAAACACATCTGAAGTCAATGACAAAGAGTACTTGGCAACTTTAGAAGTACTATTGATCGTGGGGGTTGATCGATTTAGAACTGGAAGACGAGCACCATGGATGATTGAAGACTGTTGTAAACGACGAAAGTGTCGCTGTGCTAAAGAGATAATTCAAGCATGTACAAGGCATTATTACACGGCATACAAGGTTTCAGCTCTGTTGAATAACTGCGACTGGAGCAAAAACTCAACAGCATGGTGACTTGTTTTCGGGAAGAATAATCAGTCCCATATTTCAATTTAAAAATAAAAATCAATTTAATGACGCGGACCAGAACCGACCTACCACTACCACCAAAGTACCTGCAGATAATATTGACGAATAACTTACCAAAGAGAACTACTACAAGAAACATATGAAAATTGCATGTTTAACTATTTCCACAGCAAGATAACGCGTATGGCATACTGCTCGCCGGACTATTAAAGTATTAAGTAAATCAATTTAGTGCTCAGCAACTTCCACCTCTTTTTAAGAGTTGGAAAAAAATGAGATGTAAGATTTCAGGATTTAAATGGCGAAAAACAAGGGATAAAGCGATAGATAAAACAGATTCCAGAAGAATTCTTTGAAACAGCCATTATAAAGCTAGTTTCACATTGAAATAAAAATTATAGGAGTATTAAAAAAATTTGCAATGTAACATTGGGGAAAATTAGTAAAACAGTAAGTCTGGCTTACAAATAAACTGTTTAGAAACAAGTTACACAGCAATAAATCAAACTTTAGTTACCTAATTGATTGAAATTTAGTATTTGTTGATTTATCAAAATTTCAACTTTAAACAAAAAGAATTGACTCACCTTACAAGAAATGTGGATGACCAGCCATGTAGAAGTTGAGCGGTTCAAGTAAAGTTCTTTGGGGGCGTACAGTGACCACAATACCTTTTTCGTTCAATAGACACATATCGTTACAAAAAAATTTTTTTTATAAAACGACGACAAAATCCATAACACAATAAAATATTGATGTAAACAATAAAATCAAAATAATCGATTATTTTTTTTTCTATAAATATCTAGATTAATTAATTATTAATTAGGTATTTTGTGTTGTTTTGTTTTTTCTAGTAATTTTGTCGATCGTTTTCACTGTACTATTACAAATATAGTATGTGAACCCCCCATTGTAAACCTGCAAAAATAATAATAATAATGAAAATAATAATCAAAACAAAGAGCAATCGTAAACACAAACACGATAAACAAAAGATTATCTTTATCTTAAAAATTTATGCGTAGAAAATAGAAGAGAGACGAGACAGGAGCAAGGCGCGGTCAAGGGCCTTAATGCGTCATCTAAAAATAACACCCCCAGAGATAATCGGCGCAATTTTTTTTGTTTTTTCAAAAAAATTTAAAACAACAAAGAAATTTTCGTTAGGAAAACTATTTGTTATTTCCTTTAATAAAATTAGCAATTTCTTTGTTCTGTTGGCAACTTTACAAGGAAATATGTAGTACGTCATTATTGAGAGGACACGTGCCCATCTTGAGAGAGACACAATCACATGAGGCTATTTTCATACGTATGTCCTATGAACTTTGAAGAACGTCACATGGTTAATTGTCGTTTTAAAGTCGATAATTATAATTAAGAAAATAATAATAATAGTGATAAACACGAAATAATTGGGGAAGGTCAAGCGCAACTTGAACGATAATATCGGGAAAAAGTCGATAAAAATACAACAAATATGAGGGTACAAATGCATAACAATATCAAATGGATCATTAACTAATTGACGTTAGTTAAATCGCAGTTGCATTGGAAATAATGCAATTAATTAAATGGCCACAACTGCAACGCAAATGACGTTTCAACTCACCACAAAATTTGTTCCCCTATAAATTTCTAATTTCGCTAATTTAAATATTGATATCTCTTCAAGATTATTATTAAAAATAATTGTTAAAAAACAGGGGGGAATACGCCATTTAATTGCACAACAAACCTCAATGTTCTACATTTATACAATCAAATAAGCAAAATACTATTTAAGATTATTATAATTATTAATAAACAAACAAATGTAATTATTATAATTAATTGAAATAAATGAATAAAATTACCTTACAGCGCGGGGTAGATGTTAAAAAAAAAAATAATAAAATTCAATCTACACACCCCACAGGTTCTTTCAGCAAAACATGGCAGCCAGGCCAAATAGCCACTGCCAATCAGAACTGATCCCGCTCAAAGTGCGCTTGGGCGAAACTTGTACAAATCATCCAAGCGCATGCCCAATACAGTCGATTTTTATTGACTTTTCCAGGAATTAAATATTGAATATTTCAATTTAAACAATAATCACAATTATTTAATAATAACAATAATAATAATTTAAATAAATTGTTATTATTATTATTCAAAAGAAATATTATAGAAATTGTGATTATTATAAAATTTTAGACGGTTGGTAAACTTCAAATTTCATTGCCAACTTGACGGAATTTAAACAGGTTTTGCCAAAAAAATTTTAAAATAGCTGATGATTAAATTAAAAATTGTAACATAATTTCGTAATATTAGCAAGAATATTGATATTTATAACGATTATATCAATTCATCTAGTATTTTCTTTGTTTACATATAGTTATTTATATTTTTATAACAACAATAAAAAAAAAACGATTCATACATTATTATTCTTACATCATTAATGTAAATATAATTAAATTCTTTGTTCTTTTTGTATTTCCTTCCTTCAAAATTTCGTCATATTACATCATCTTTTCCATATTAAAATTGATAATAAATGTTACGCAATTATTGATATTTATTTTTTATTATTACTATTATTATCATTACTGTTTTTATTATTATAGTTGATATTATCTAATGTTTTAAAAATTAGTTCTAACAACACAGTTTAATTCTAAAAAAAAAAGATAATCTTGCAAATTTTGAAAATTCATTATTGATCGTCTGAACATAGTACGCCATCAATAATTTTAACAGCTGACTAGACGTTCAGTGGCGTATCAAAAACATAGGAAGCACGCATGAGTTTAATCTGTCGTACACAGAACTTAGGATTATGCAACTTGCACACGACGCCAGTAACGAGAACAGGCTAATGAGCCAGGCTTTGTATGCGCGACTATTTCGAGACAACGCAATGACCAGAAAGCAGCGATTAAGACAGGACAGTTGATAGACCACCAACTATTATTTTTAACTGATTAGTTAATAAACCTAAAGAATGGGCTGCTCATGCATTCCTATCAAGCAGTATTCAAAATGGTAACAGAATATGAGAGAGAAAGCTCTAACAATAAGTGTCGGCAACCTTCTGTCAATTTAAATTCATGATTGGTTGGCCCCCAACTGAAGAACGTCTACGTGGTTAAATTAAGAGAGAACGATATTGTCCGACAACTAACTCTTTTTCGTTTTATAACACACATATTTTTGTCCGTCTGATGAGCAATCCATTATTTAGGTCTATGGGTTAGATAGAATCTAGAGCCTAGAGCTAGGTAGAATCTGTACTTGTGCGGAGTTATCAATTAATGGATTTCTTGTCAAATCTAACGGTTTTAGAGAGACGGCGACGTCACGGAAAACCCATCTAACGGCTAAAGGATGATTTTTAGTTAGCGGAAAAGCATGAAGTATAGAAAAGAGACACTTGTCTAAAAAAGTCTAAAATTTGTTTAAAAAAATCATAATATAATAGAAAAGCTACTGTACAACATTGGCTTACAATTTTGGCCTGGCTTACTTCACTAGCGTCGTATGCAAGCCGCATTAAGAACGGAATTATTTCCATACTGAAGTCACAAAGCAATTGGATACTCATTCTGGTATTATGCAGACGCAAGAATTATTGAAAATCGACGCAATATATCAGCATGCTGCAAAAGGTTAAGCGTTGACGATGATACTGTATTTAGGAAAGTATATCAATTGTAACTTGAGAAATGCAATATACAAGTAAACGATGTTGTTCGTTCTTCAATATTAGTAAACGCGGTTAGGACTTCTGTGATCTCAATTCTAGAGTACTGAGTTAAATGTCATCTAATTATATACTTACGCTTAACATGTCTTTCGGTGAGTGGTACGCTTATGTGCGTAAATCCCACCTACTGTCTGGTCACTACCTCTTGAAAAACTCATATATCATCGACGCAAACTATCAAGGTGATGAGATTAAGCAAACTCAAATTTAGAATTTATTTAAATGTACGCGTAGGCCAGAAAAATAATGAGAAGTTACCAATATTGTTTTTGTACTTGTAACCTTCACACATCCAAATGGAAACTACATCACACATATGTTACGCCCAATGTTGCTGTGGTCTGTAGTGAACGAACTGAGAATTGTTCGAAGTCACAACACATACGATTATTAGCTTTATCTGTCTACCTATGTACTACAAGACAAATAGCGGTTATAAAAATCTTTCTATTAGTTTCTCTCATGTACGCATAAGAAGGTAGTAGGTAAACACAGTACTCATTGTATACGTCCTGCTGTTACTTCCGCATCAATCAAAACACGACAAGCTCATTTGAATAAGTCAAAGAATTGCTTCAACGACTGCACTTATCATTTGAAATTAGAAGGAAAACAACCAACTAGGATGCTGGAATTAGAGAATTGTGAGCACCTTTGCACTCCGCTTCCACATTGCAGCAAAGCACGAACGAATAGTTTCCTTCGATGGACCAACATACTTGGCATGTTCGTTAGCGTTCATTTTGAAGTTTACACCATCGGTCATTTGCTTTCATTCGTGTTTGTTCGTTATTAGTGTGGACCTGACTTAAATAATTACGGCTTAAATGCAAATATAGATACGAGACCACATGAGCAAAATTTAATTATATGTTTACAGTTTAAGGTACTGAAGTAAAGTTTGCTAAATCTATTAGATAGATAACCCTAATACACAAGATCTTTATCTTTATCTATTAGTTGTTGTGTGATGTTAACTTTGCATTTCTCTAATTTATTCTTGTTAAATTGACAATTTTGCTACCCTATTGAAAAAAATCAATGAGACGCCTATGCGCTAGATTTGGTGTGAAATCTAGGGAGATTCATGTATCATGTTGGTAACGAAACGTCATCGTGAAATGTCACCACATTGACTGTCGTGATTTTTTTTTTATTTAGGTCTTGGGAAAATTTTCAAGTGACGACAACGTTATATTATCAGACAAAGTCGATAAAATTATCTAACTGAAAGATAGTGTGACAACATTTGCAAAAAAATAAAAAATTAATGGCATAGTGGACATATAGTTGGAATTATTTTTGGAAATCTTTGGAAATTTATATAAAATGCACGCTATCAACCGTACACAAATATTGAACAGAACATGCTCCTTAATTAGAGGTAAATCGTGTTTGATTTTTGATATAATTACGTAATAATCATGTTACTTTTACAGGTTGTTGTTATAATAATAATAATAATGTGCAATGTATTTGCGTTGTTAATAATCGAATACCTTACGATTTTAAAGAATCGAGACGACTGTTATCGATCAGTAATCCTGGTGTTGTAACAATATTTTCCTCAAATAGTCTTAAATATAATTTATACAATAATAATAATGGTAATAATTTAAATTTAATTAGAAATTTCTCACTATCACCAATCTATAATGAATCATCAAATAAACCATCATCAAAAGTTGAAGCAACCGTACAGGAATTGAAGAATAAGGAAACTGAACCAACAGAGATTGTACCGAAAGTTGTTAAAAAAAGTATTGGTCAAAAGATACGTGATGAATTGCTACATTATTATCATGGTTTTCGTTTATTATTTATTGATGTAAAAATATCAACAAATTTGGTATTTCGTGTATTAACTGGACATACATTAACAAGACGTGAATATCGTTTATTGATACGTACAGTTGGTGATATGTTTAGATTAGTACCATTTTCTGTATTTATAATTGTACCATTTATGGAGATTTTATTACCATTTTTTATAAAATTCTTCCCAGGAATGCTACCATCAACATTCCAAACAGCATCTGAGAAAGAGAATAAAATCAAACAAAGTTTAAAAGTTAAATTAGATATGGCGAAATTTTTACAAGAAACATTAGATGATATGGCTGTACAACATAAAGAACGTAAATCAGATCGTGCAAAAGAATTTAGTGAATGGTTCCATAAAATACGTACATCTGGTGAATTAGTATCAACTGATGAAATTATGAAATTTTCAAAATTATTTGAAGATGAAATAACATTAGATTCATTAAATCGCAGTCAATTGATTGCATTATGTCGTGTATTAGAAATACAAACATTAGGTACAAATAATTTCTTACGTTTTCAATTACGTATGAAATTACGTTCATTAGCTGCTGATGATCGTATGATTGAAAAAGAAGGTGTTGATTCATTAACATTAGGTGAATTACAACAAGCATGTCGTGTACGTGGTATGCGTGCATATGGTGTTAGTGAAGATCGTTTAAAAACACAATTGAAACAATGGCTTGAATTAAGTTTACATGAAAAAGTACCACCATCATTATTATTATTATCACGTGCATTAATGTTACCAGAAACAATACCAACTAGTGATAAATTGAAAGCAACAATTTCTGTATTACCTGAAACGATTGTAACACAAACAAAAGCAGCAATTGGTGAGAAAGAAGGTAAAATCGATAATAAAATTAAAATCGAAGTATTACGTGAAGAAGAGAAGAAAATTAAAGAAGAACGTAAAGAACAGAATGAAGAGAAAAAGAAATTGGAATTAGCTAAAGAGAAAGAGAAAGCTAAAGAAATATTAATTGATAAAGCACCAATTATATCAGCTAGTTCAACACCAATATTAGAAGATACAGCAACGAGAATTAGTGTTGAAAAATTGGAAAATGTCGAAAAGAAAGATACACCATTAGAAACAAAAGATTTTGAAATTATTGAACATGCAATTGATCAAGTCTCGAAGAAACAACAAAGTTTAATTGTCGAAAAAGAAGAATTAAATGAAATTAAAGAACAATTAGCTGATTATAAAGAGGATGTTGAAGATTTACAAAAAGCTGTATCAACACAACCGAAACCTGAAATAAAAGAATCAAAAGCTGCCCAACGTCTATTTAAAAGTGTTAATAAAATGATAAATAAATTAGATACGGTATTAACTGATTTAGAAAAGAAAGAGGAACAATTAAAAGAACAAATTAAACATGAACCAGAAATAGATGGTGTTCAAGAAGAATTATTAAAAATTGATGATATTATATCAGCTATCAAACATATTAAAGGTGAACATGATGATGCTAAAACTGAGAAAATTATGAAAGTTTTAAAGAAAATGGATGATGATTCCGATGGTTCTATTAAAGTTGAAGATGTTCTAAAGGTAAATTCATTATAAAATCAAATATAATTGAATTTTAAGCACGCCATGTAGTTGTCATGGGTTCTAGATAATTCAACTTCAAGGTTTCTCTCATTTTTGTTTATTTTTTTTTATTATTATGTCAAATATGCGGAAATCCACTAGATTATGTGATTATTAGTCATTTTAAAGGTGACCTTTATTGTTGAACAGGTGTTTTGATGTTAATGGCCGCATGAAGGTTGTTTTGACAATAACAACAGAGATATTGCCAATTTTTTTTCAGTTTTTATCAGCCAGTTTTCACAATAGTATTACCGGTTGATTCAATTATTGGCTGTCCTTGACCTACTTGTTTTACATTTTAAAGTAGTTTGAGGTCAGTAGATTATCTGGATCATCATTTTTAATTTTTATAAGGTTTTAGACACGTACGTGATAACATAATTAATTATAAAAAAGATCTATAAGCATATTATGTACAGGCTGGTCCATTTTCGATGGTATTTCAGGTAAACTACAATAAGCAGTGATCGGACAAATGAAACTGATGGCACTTTTGCGTGCTACTTTTTTATGATTAATCAGATGGTGTCGTCAGATTGTCGCAATGTTCTTTTGTTTTCGAGTTATTCAACTTTTTTGACTTTTCAACTATTTTGAAAATGCTTTATATCTCGTATGCTTTCAAAAAAATAGAAACAATTTTAATTACTTTTAATACAGTTTTTAATGCAGATTTTACCTGTCTTATTCATTCTTGAGTAGGTTTTACCACTATTGAGATATAACACAAACTTTTATTTTTTTTAAATGGGAACTATAGTTAATTTATAGTTCATTAGATTTCCTATTTTGTTCTGATTCCGAAAATATATGGTTTGCTATAGTTATTTTCAACAGCAAAAGTCACTACAGAAAAGCAAATCCTACAGGTAAAAATGATACAGCTGTATTTGAATTGAACGTAGGGTGCTATGAAACAATTGCATTTGAAATCATTGATTTTGATTGATTTCTTGAATTACGGTGTTTTTATCTCTGGATCCGCAGGCGAACTAACCAGAAAAGCGTTATAACAAATATTTTTCATTAATTTTGTGTAAAAAATGCAATAATTATTGCAAAAAATCAAAATTAGTAATTATGTGACAAGTCGGAGAAACAATTGATCCATAGCACTCTACGTTTATTTTGAGTATAGTTTTCTAATTTCTACCTGCAACATCGGATTTTATTAAAAAATGCCCATATTATTGAAAATAACTATAGCAAACAATATATATTTGGAATCAGACAAATATAAGAAATTCATTGGGCTAAAAATTACCTATAGTTCCCATTTAAAAAAATTCAAATTTGTGTTGTATCTGAAAAATGGTAAAACTTCTCCAAAAATAGATGCGACAGATAAAATCTTTATTAAAAACTGTATCAGAAGCAATGAGAATTTTCCCAGTTTTCTTAGAAGTATGCGAGATATAAAGCATTTTAAAAATAGTGAAGAAGTCAAAAAAGTTGAATAACTCGAAAACAAAAGAACATTGCGGGAATCTGATGCCACCATCTGATTAGTCATAAAAAAGTAGCACGAGAATATGTCATCAGTTATTTTGTCCGGTCACTGCTTATATTACCTTAAAAACCATCGAAAATGGACCACCTGTGCATACTCTTATCTTGTAGGCAGCGATTATCTCAAAAGGTTAATTTGGTTCGTTTCAATCTACAGCAAAAATGCTAGAGCTAAGCTCATAGGGGAAAAAAACCACATTTACCAGTCTTACAATCTCACTTCAACTTATTTGAAAGTCGAAAGACTGGTTAATACTTGTTTCTTTTTTCTCATGAGCTTAGCACTGGTGTTTATGCTATAATAGAGTCTTTTGTATACTTTTTTACTTCTTCTTCTCCTGTATATCCATTAATGGATGTTTGCGACCACATTTTCCATTTCTTGTCTGTTTTTTAATGTGTATCAGGATTTCTACATTCCCCAATCTACTCTTTACCTGTTCCTCTTTTCTCTGCAATCTTTCCTTCCATGATTAGTTACAACATATCGCATAAGGTGTCTCAGATATGCAGTTTTTCTTCGTTTCATCACCATTCATTAGTAATTCGAGATCTTGGATCATATTTCTAAGGATCTCTTCATTTGTTACTTTTGACGACCATGGTATTTTAAGTAGTGTGCAATAGATCCACATTGCGAAGGCCTCTCTTTTATTAATGGTGGCTAGTGGTCACTTTCATTATCCAATAGGTGGGCATACACGAGCGCAGTTTTTAAAATAGGTGATCGTGTGTTTTGGAGTGGACTGGATGATCAGGTCTGTCCCTATTTTAGAATCCGCCATTTGCAAGTACTTTTTAAAATTTTGGGTTTCATTGCTTCTAATTCTCTTACTAAAGCCATGTGTCCGAACGTATCTTTGTTAGCAATCCAGTTTTTTATTGATTCTGACGAAGCGGGTTGACGCAGTGAACAACAATTGCAATTATTACAACTCATACATTCTAGAAATCCGCAAATCTTTTAAACATGTTCAAAGGATCGTTAGATCTGATCGAAAATAATCTCACAGACCAATTCCTTTACCACCACACCGCAATCGGATTTGGCCCGACAGTATTACAGATTTCTCAATTAGTGGGCACAGTAAAGGAGCATGTCCTTAGCGGATCAGTTGTTCCAAAAATTCTGCTCGTGTATGCCTAGCTAATACAACATTTATAAATCTTCAAATGAAACTAGAACAACGTTTGACAGTTTCAATATGCTCCTATTGGCTAATGATAGGAACAAACCCATTTGAAAATTACTCGCTATTGTCCAGATTTGAGCTAATTATTAATCTGTTAACATTAAGGTTACTGTAATCGGGTCATTATCAGATAAGTATAATTAATCATACACTAATTTTGTATATGAGATTACGTTTTAATTATCTACTATAAACAAAGTTGGCTTGATTGTAGTATTATCAGGTATTTGTAGAGTAACTCTAATTCTTGTTTACGAAAATTTCGATTTTATATCACACAAGCTTTTGATCTTTGTATTATCAAAACCACTTTAATAAGTGTTTGTTGTTTTTTAATCACAAGTTTGTCGAATTGTTTTCCAAATTGGTGTTCTAGAATGTTGATTTTTTGCCACTCTCGACATTTATGTATTTTCCCAAAATACATCACCTGACGTAAAGAATCAAAGTTCATGGAAATTTCGAAAATAAACACTTCAACTTACATAATCTTCCACTCATGTTTGTTAAAATTGATTGCTTTTTTGTAAAAATACTTAATATTTTTTTAGGTAATTGAAATCATCGGCAAAGAGAATGTTAATTTAACCGATAAACAAGTTGATGAATTAATCGATTTATTAAATAAAGAACAAGTATTGGAAATTGAAACGAAAATCGAGAAGGCTCTACAAAGAGATAAAGAATTAAGAGAGGAAGCTAAAAAGGCAGATTTCACTAAATCAACAATTATACAAACAAAAAATGATACATTTACGAAAATACCAGAACAGAAAAAAGATGATGGACCATTAAAAACACAATCAACAGATCAACCACCAATTATTCCACCACCAGTTGACAGTATTGATAAAACTAAAACAAAAGAAGATAGTACTAAAATGTGATAAACTCGTATATATATATATTTTTTTAGAAGAAAAAGAGAAATTATTATTCTGTTACCAATATTTAATGAACAAATCATCAAATTTGTTCTTTAAATTATTTTTTTTTATAAAATTCTAGTAAAATATAATTATGGTTCTATTTAATTTGAAAAAAATCCGTTTAAATCAAGCTTTAACAGTACAATGTTGTATTTATTTTTTATTGTATTGTTTTTATTTTTGTACTAGTGATTATTACCTTGTGTGAAACTGATAAGAGGGGTAATTGAACAGGTGCTTATCAAGTTGAATAATTAGGGATTAAAAAGTTGAAATAGTCCAAAATTACGAGTAATGTGACACAACCAAAATAGTTCTTTTTGTTTTTGAAGAAAATTGTATAACGATGTTGATTACTAATTAAATTGTGATTTTCACAATACAATTGTTTGATTGTCGTAACAAAATCCTCCTTTTAAGTATAGTTTGTATAGGTAGTAAGAAGAAAAAGAAACAGACAATTTTAATAAACATTTTCTTATTCAAACCTATAATCTTACATAATATACATAGTACAAAAAAATTATATTGTATCTCTGGAACAGAGACAAAGGAAACATATAATTCATCAATATTTTACTGTACAAAATCACTATCAACTACTGTACAATGAATCACTTGAAAAAAGCAAATAAATTATGTATCTCCTATTTATCAATTCAAACAATATACATATATGACATGATAAAAATGAACATCTAAAAACAAAATATACAAAGATCCAAAACCATAAAGATTTCGATACATACAATAAATGGTTGTATCATCTCTATCTTTTTTTTTTGTTTTGTTTTTTCTTAAGTGGGATTTAATTATTATCGTTGTAAAACACAAACTCGAGATCATTTGGTTCCTAAACACAACAAAGGACTGTGTCCGTACAGATTTCAATCGATCCATTTTCGTTTCGAAATTATTTTCAGTCCTTTGTTGTAATAGTTCTGCCTAAAATAATCTTAAATTGGCACTTCGAATGAAATAGCACTTTAGAAATATATATATACTTTTTTTTTTGTCAGTAATCATATTATTTTTCTGGGAAAAAATGCTGTAATTGTGTTGATCACTAATGTAAGTAACTATTTATGAACATATTACAAACCCACAAAGAATACTGAATAGCGAGTTGAATTATTCAATTTTTAAAAAGTTTCGGTAGTTAAAAATACCTTTTTTTTTTAATTAACAGGCACAGTATACAAGTGACAAAAATAACCACTGGTACTTTGAAATAACATTGATATATTATAATCAGAGTGGTAGTGGTAGTGGTGGTGTAACTGATTTCCAGAATACATATATATTTCATCACACACACACATACCACTCCGATACCAAAGTAGTCAACAAGTGAGTGTATAGGCTAATTATACAACTGGTGACTGATAAAAGCCACTAGTCACTACTAACAGGAAGATAAACCGTGCATATTCAGCATTTCATCCAACTAAATTGTCAATGTACATTTATGTACACAGAACAGCTTCACGTGCATAATAATTATATATATATATATATATATATATATATAGGGCATCGTTTTATACATAGATAATGTGCCAAAAAAAATCTTTTATACACATTTTATCACACAAGTAATAAATTTACAAAAACGAAAAATAAAAAACAAATTGCTTGCGAATTATAAGCGTCTACTATCACAAGTTTTAAGCAGTCTCTGTTGAGTCTGTAGTAGAATTCTGTTGGCCATCAGGCCCACTATTAACCCCGTTATTATTATTACTATTACTATTGTTGTTGTTATTATTATTATTATTACCACCCCCATTCCGTTCAATTATATCCTTTTCATTTTTAACAATATGCTTATTAAGCACAGCACTTATACTAGATAATGCATCTTTAACAGCATGATAGATAATGTTTTTAATTTGTAATTTATCTTCATGATTGGAATGAGTATCAGATAAATCACGGAATTCCTGTGTTAAATGGAAACAATGTGATACATTCTCTGGTGATACAAAATCTTCAGCTACTTTAATACAATTATGTAGATTGCGTACTTGATGTGGTGCACCAGCTGGTATAAATACAGCATCACCTAAACATTGTACAATAGCATAACCTTCAACACCATATTCTTTATATAAACGTTCCCTTAATGGTCCATCTAAATAACAACTTTGATCATGTATTGGATCATGATGTGGTTCTAATCGACCACCTTTCTCAACAACAACTTTATTTAATAAATCACGTATTTTATCAGCATCGCGTGCATTATAAATATGCCATAATGCACCAGGTAATTCACCTTTATCTCTAACACGACGTCTTGTTAATATATCACAACCGGCTTCATCAATAGCACGAAATGCCTCTTTTATATGTTCATCACTATCACCATCTTTTGGTATACCAACATATACCATAACATTAACAGCATCTGATATATCTAAATGTAGATTTGTTGTACCTTTTGATGGATGTAAAGCTGAACCATATGCATTATACATTTTTGGTCCTAAATCAGGACGTACAAAACAATCTGGTAAACGACTGGCTAAATTTAAACGTCCTGTACGATGTGTATATTCAGATAATGGTAATACTTTCATTAAATCATTATAACGTGATGGTAACATTTCAGCAAAATCTTCACCTGGTGGCCAATCTTTCAATTTCAATAACATTGGATTACCACGTTCATCTTTTAAACGTTTCGAGAAATGATCGAATCCTTCCCAAAATTTACGCATCGGTTGATTTGGTACCAAATTACCATTCATACAATTAATGAGATCGTTCTTTTCATCACCAAAATCACGGGCAAACGAATCAGGATTCCATAAATCTTTGGTTAAATTGCGTGTAACATCAGAAACAATAACTGGTTGGCCACGTTTCCATTGATCCTGGAAATTAGAAAACAATCAAAAAATTAATAAATTACGCTTTAACAACAATTAAATGCATTATTACTTGGAATATTTTGTAATTGTCCTTATTCAAAGTATCAGTCAGTCTTAATAGTTTACCATCACACAGCCAACTATGTGGAATATCCGGATATAACATTTTACTTTCAGTTAATGTCATAATACGGATTGGAAGAGGTGCACGTCCTTTAGCTTGCCAATTATATCTTCTAAGGAAATGTTTTAATTCAGCTTTTGTATCATTGATTACAGTTGTTTCAACAGTTTTCGGTACACTATCTTCAATCACACTTGATATAACTTCATCTAATGTATCAATTTTCGTATTATTAGATTTTTTATTATTTTTCTGATTTGCAACAGGTGATTCAGCTCTACTACCATTCGGTTTATGTGATGGTCGTATTAATAATTCACGTAATGTTGAGAAACTACCTTCATCCGAATCACTACTATTATTATCATCACCACTTTTCTTATCTTCATTTGATAATGCAACATCAGCTAACCAACTTAATGGTGATGTTTTCTCATCTTTTACACCATTTGGTGTTGTTTTTGTTATTATATCATTCTCTTCTTTAATTTCTTTTTTAATACCATTTATTTTCGTTTCTGATAATATTTTTTTAATTATCTCTCGATAAATACCATTATTTGATTTTTGACTAATCTCTTTACTAGTTGGACAACCACAATATTGTTCAATATTCCATAATTCACGCATTTCATGTACCATTTTACCTAATTGTGTTAATGAATCACCAGCTATAATTTGTGTTAACATTAATTTCTCCTGTTCGTGAGCTTGACGATTTGTACATAATAACCATGAGAATTCATCACGATCTTTACCAGGTTCACCCCAAATTTTAATTGAACCATTCTTCCGACTCTGTTGTGAAAGAAGAATAAATTTAATTCAATTTCAAACATTTTATAAGAACAATTTGTTTATCATTTACCTTGTAACAATCTAAACAAACAACAAAACCACATTTGCCACACGCCCAATGGAAGTTGAATAATGTGGTTTCACACACATCACACATTTCTCGTACACCTTGAACTACTCGCTTCCAAGCTACTGTTTTATCTGTAAAAAATAAAAAAATATTTTCAATTCTTCCTTTAAACCACCATAATTTTAATTTTTACCATCAGACACATATTCAGCATGAGCTTCTTTTTCTTGCACTAATAAATCACAGAAATGATCACCGACTTGTTTTAAAATAAATCTAGACGTTTCTAAATCTAAATCGGATGGTGGTGAATCAGGATTTGGCAACCATAATTTTAAATCTTCCTGAAAATTATTACAAAATTAATTGTAAAATCATGTGATTATTATTTTTATTTTTTTTTTACCTCCAATGCATCTTTATGTGGATCAGAGAAACCGGCAATAGCTAATTGGCCATTTTTTGTATATCTTAAACGTCTAAATGCATAGAAACGACAGAAAATGTTTGGCATATTTTTCGAACGTTGATTTGGTGTCCAACGACATTCACGACATTTAGCTAATTTCGGTGCAACCTCAAAACATGGTCCATCTTGTAGAAAACTTTCACCAGTTTTTTTTAATTGCCCCACTGGAGGTTTGCGAAAGGGGTCGCGCTGGGGCAATGCTGTTGTATCATCTTTAGATTTTTTCGGGCGCGGCTCCTCGCCTTTATCGTTTTTTGACGACTTTGGCCTTCTACCTCGTTTACGGGGTTCTTTATTATTATTATTGTTATTATTATTATTATTATTATTATTTGTTGATAAATTGGTTTTTTTATTTGTTGATGCTAATGTTGTTGTACTACTAGCACCAGAATCTGAATCTTTTTCACTACCACTTTCTTTTTCACTATCACTACCACTCTCGCTCACTGGCACTGATGGTCCGCTTGATTTTCGTTTTTTTTCTTCTAAAGTTTTTTTTGATGTTGAATTATTACCCTTTTTACGTTTCACTTTTGGTGGTTTACGTTTTGGTGGTGATTTACGTCCCCTATCTTGATCTGAACTTGATGAATCATCACCGGCACCAGCAACACCACCAGTAGTAGCTACACTAGCACTGGTACTACTGGTAGTACTACTACTACTGCTACTACCACCACCACTACTAGCACTAATAGGAGCACTATTACCACTTTTTGTTGTATCATTTGGATGGCCATTTAATGATGTACTTTCTTTATTTGGTGTTTTTCGATTATTTGTTTTATTTGAAAAATGTTTTGTTTTATTTATACTATTAACAGCCATTGAACCAACTGAATGTAATGTATGTACTGGACTATCTTTATTATTATTATTATTATTATTATTGTTGGACGTTACACTAATATTCATTGGAAGTGTCACACAACTACCAGAACCAGTAACACCAGTATTATCTTCCATATCTTCACCGGTGTTGTGCCTTTGCAACCAAGCTTTCTTCAAATGCCTTACTGGATAATTATTGGACGTCTTATTTGGACCTTGAAAAAAAATAATAATAAATTTTGAATAAATACGACAATCTTTTCAATTGTAATATAGAGGCACAGGGGGAGAAAAACTGACTTGATTATGAAGAACGTGACCAACGAGTACACCACAATGGCGTTACTACTATAAAAACAAACTAGCACTTCCCTATTTCTATTTTAAAACTATTTCACAGATTTTTAAAAATACACTTCAACTCCTCTAGTTATTCATTAGTAGGATTCAAAAGAATAAAAAAACGGAGATAAAGCTTATTGACGTTTTCACAAGAGTTTAAAGAACAAATACACGTTACCCCAACCAATAATGAAGGAAATAAAACTAAACTATGCGTTGCATTTCTGCCTTCTAATCCGACATACAGAGCGCTATACAAATTATAAACGAAAAGTGCGCATGCCCTTCTTCTCATATAACGTTGCCACATGGAAGAATTCAGCTGTAACATTGTAACTAAGGAATGTTGCTATTTCCGACCATAATTTTTATCAGTTCTAGGGGGTTAACAATAATTCTATTGTGCAACATGATAAGAATACTTCAATATAGAGAATGTTTTTTCCTAGTAGATCTAATTTTCAGTATTTCGCTTATTTATGAAGGAATTTCAACGAGATTTGGAAGATACCACACCCCAGGACAAATTAACCGGTGGTAGTGACCTTATAACTGCACCGGAAATACGACAAACTGGCATAAAGCTCGAAAAATTCAAATTATTGTAATGAATTGTTCAGAAAGAGTCCAAGAGAATATTTATTCTTTATACGATTGTTTACTACACACTATAGTAGTCGTAGTAGTATTTAGCAAGAATAGTGATAAGCAAAATTCTTCGAATTTAATGATACTCATAGTTGTAGTATTTAAAGGGGATATAAATATTCTTGTATAATGTTCAAAATTTCTCAGAATCTTCCAGTCTTGTACGGTTTTCAGAAAAAATTTTAAAGTAAAATTTGGAAACAGATAAATTGTAATTTGATGCAATTCAATTTTTATATTTCGAGAAATTAAAAACATTACAAAAACAACGATATCCCCTTTAACTATTACAACGATGGATATCATTAAATTCGAAGAATATTGCTTATCGCCGTTCTTGCTAAATACTACTACGACTAGTGTATAGTAAACATTCGCATAAACATTGTTGAATCACAGAATAAATGATTTTCTTTCAGAACTCTTTTGGACAATTAATTACAATAATTAAGGAATAAAATAGTTAAATTTGAATTTAGTTTCATTAGAGCATTTTCATACAGAGTCTTTTTACAGAAAATTCGAATTTTTCGAAGACTTTATGCCATGTTGCCGGATTTCCACTACCACCGATTACTTACAATTAGTCCTTGGGTGTCACAACGTTATTCTTCAGAATTTCGTTTGAATTGCTTCATAAATAAGCAAAATACCGAATATTAGGTCTACCAGGAGGAAAGACCCTTTATTTAAAATGGAGATATTAATGATACTGTACTGAAAACTCTAGTTTGTATATGTCGTTCTTCTTAGGACTCTAATCATAATGAAATAAGCATCTGATAGATAATGGTTTAGTATTTTAATGTAGTTGAGGCGCCTTTGAATCAATGGCGCACTTGGCCTTAGCCCAGCTAGCCTATAGAGTTAAGAGAAGCGTGGCTCTTCTAATCATCTAGTAGAAAAATCTGCCACAAACAATTAAAATGCACATGCAGCAGGAAATGTGAAGCATTTGGTTATTGATTATTTTTCCCATTGATTATGCAATGTTTTCATAAATATTTCTTATTCTGATAAGAATTTAACACAAATTACGTTACAATTGATAAGATATTATTGCCATAAAAATTCTTTATAGAACAACGAAATTGTAAATTCTCAAGAATGGTAATAATTACGAAACAACAGTTTTATCAATAATTCAACTGTTAATGTAATTCCATAAGAATTTGTGCAAAGTTCATTCTTCTATTATGCTTGTTTAAACGCAATTTTTGTAGCCAATGCATTATTATTTAATATAAATGAATAAATGCTTAAATTGAATAAATTTAATATGTGATGTTGTTATTGTTGACTCATTTCCTTTCATTTTCTCTGTTTGATAAGTTATCTATCATAAGTTATGTTAAAATTTTTTTATGTATTTCGCATATTTATGATGTTTTAAATTATAAATTTTAATTAAAATTGACACGTGTTGGTTATGAAAACAACAACAAACAAAAAAACCCTACCTGGACTATTGGACTTTTCAGAATCTACCGAACTCAATGGAATTGTACTTTTAATTGGTGTAGTTGATGTACTACTGTCCGTTTCAGATTGAGCTGTTACTGTGCCTGTTGTACTACTACTAGTTGTTGTCGTAGTTGTTGATATTGTTGTTGTTGTAGTAATACTACTACTATTATTAATTGTTACTGTTGTTGTTGTTGTTGCTGCTAATGGTGCTGGACTATTACTACTTCTTGTATTACCAACACTATTACATAAAGTTAAAACACTTGAATGTTGTTGATTTGAATCAGTACTAGTAGGTCGTCCTCCACCAATATTATTATTATCCACATTCACAGCAGTAACACTAACATCAGGTAAATTATCAGTTATTAATAATGAACTATTATTATTATTATTATTTGTTGTAATTGATGATGTGGTAGGTGTCCTATATGCAGCTGTATTAACAACTGTCGTTATAGTTGTCGCAGCACTAGCAATTAATGGACTTGGTTCACTGACACGAGCTAATTGTGGCTGGCCAACATAAATCGGCATTGATTGTTGTTGATGTTGTTGAATAGTTGAAACATTTGGTGGTAGTGGTGGTAATGGTGGTTCAATACGACGCTTTTTCACTTCTAAACACACTGGATTTGTTATCGAACTAATCGGTGTACTTTTACGTTTCGGTGATACACTTGTTGTATCATATTTATTAGATGATACACCCAAATCTAATGGTTGTGTTTGTACTGAATGTACTGATGGTAAATTTTGTGATGGCAATGTTACAGTTGGCATATATTGTGGATGAGATCTTTGAATTGCTAATGGTGCTGATGCAGCTGTTGGTGGTGATGTACCATGTTGTACTGAAACTTTTACAGATAAACTTGGTGGTGCTGATCCAACTGAATACATTCGATCATATCGTGGTTGATCTGATGATGTTGTACGACTATGAGCCGGTGGTGGACATGTTGTCACCGATGGTGGCACCTGAGGATGTGGTGGATGATACTGTGAAACCTACATACAACAATAAAAATACATAAATAAAAATTTTATGATAAAACCAAAGAAATTCGGTTACTTGTTGATAAGGTGAAGGTGAAATCGATGAAGATAACGGTAATTTTGAGCCCATTTTGATAGGTGTACTAGGTGGTTCAGGTGCTCGATTCATAGGTACACCAGCCACAATTCCTGCAGATGGTTTACCATAAATATGATGTGGTGCTGGACTGCTCACTTTCGGTTTAGAATTTGCAACAGTTGTTACAGCCAATGAATACGGTGATGTTGCATTAGGTAAAAATGGATAACTAGTTTTCCCAGAGGTAGGATAAATCATTGCTTGAGATTCAGAACTGGTACGGTATCTTAATTCAGGTGATGGATGTTGTTGAGCATGTGGATGATGTGGTGATTGTTGTTGGTGATGTGGACTAGGTAATTGGTTTGACTGTCGATGATGTGTTGTTTTACCCAAATTTTGTGGTTCTAAATGATAATGTGGACTGGATGTATGAGATAAATGATGTGGTGATTGTGTTGGACTTCTATATTCATATAAATTTGATTTTGGTTGATTTGGTGCTGATAAATAATGACCAGACATCATTTCATTTCTTAATTTTGGACTTGGTGAATGAGCTATTGATACACGTGGTTCTAAATGATGGGAACTTTTGCCATCATGTTTAACAATAACAGAATTCTTCATTTCACTCATTAATGGTGGTGGATTTGGTAAAACATCTCGTTCTATTGATGATGAACCACTTTTCGTCACAACTAATCCTGATGTTTGTTGTGATGATTTATGATGATCAACTTTTGTCTTTGGTTCATGTGGAAAAAATGGTTGACACACTGGATAACCAAACATATTTAAATCACTTTTTGGTATTGATGAATGCATCGTAGGTATCTTGTCTGATGGTTTACTTGTAGGAGGTACTCGACTATGAGCAGCTGGTGGTGGTGGATATTCAGCTTTATTTGAAACACTAGGTGAACGTTGACACTAGAAACAATAAAATTCAAAATTCAATTCCCTATAGATAAAATAAATACACCAACATTATTTGATTTGTTTGTAGCAATAAACAAATATACAACAGGACAAACTTCTCCATGACCAACTAAAGAGAATCACGTTTTTCAATGAGATGTTTACATAAAACTCATTATTATCTGTTATAATAAAGTCCTCTTTTCGCATTAAAATTTCCTTTTGATGATAATAAATAAGCAATTCAATAAATTTAAACTTTTTGAAATGATTGTTAACGAAGAAGAAAAGCTTTTGTTAATATTGTTGTTAATGGGACAAAGCTTTGTTAATAAACAAATAGCTTTAATTAGAATTTGTACAGACATTCTATTACTAAAGCAAGCTTCTTCATAATTTCCATAATTTTATTATATTCATGTTCCCGTGATTCAATGAATAAAGAACACATGAAAGTGTTTTGATTAATAGAAGAGAAATAAAAACCACAATAAAATCATCGTTTTCCTTTTTAAATAATTTTATACAATAATCTAAAACAATAAATGTACTATTTACCGTCGCATAATGTGGTCGATGATCCCTCTCAGATCTTACAGCTAAATGCCTTTGCTCTCGTTGATGCATTTCTTGTTCTAATCGTTTCCTTTCCTCATCAGAACTATTTGTTCTAGGTTGTGGTGGTCGTCCCCCTATTAGATTCCATTGATCCCTCTATTGTAATAATATCAAAACAATTATAATTTGTCTTTATTTAACAGGAAATCTATCAAAGTTTAATAATAATACCTTTTGTTGTGCTGCTTGCCTCAACGATTTTTCAAAATGATTTTGAAGAGCTTGTTGTTGACGTTCTTTCTCTTCTCGTTCCCTTTCTTGTTTTTCACGTTCTCTTTCACGTTCAATCTTGTCACGTTCATGTCTTTCTCTCTCAAGTCTTTCTTTTTCTTTGTGTTTGTGTTCTAACTCGCGTACTTCGTGACTTTGCCGTTCTCTATTAAAAGATTAATTAATGAATATTCATGGTTGCTTTTGTACATAATTTGATATAAAATATATATGATAAACTACCTAATTGTTCTTTCATGACGGTCCCTATCTTGTAAAAGAGCAGCTCTTTCTCTTTCCAGCATTTCCTCAGCAGGATGAGCACCAGGCTGACTGAGAAGATGAGCTGCACTCACTGGCAATGTATACCTCTGTTTCCACAACATATCAGATAGATGGTGTGGATGTGGATATAAACCAGGTGGTGGTGCTAAATGGGGATGATGTTGTAGAGGATGTGGACCCATTAGTGTTGGTGGTGGTGGGACAGGTGGGTAAAGTGATGCTGGATGACTGGCTGCAGAGGTGGGTGGTGGGCCCGAAGCGGCCGGAGTGGATGGGTGCGACATTAGCAGCGACTGATGCTGCACACTATGTATATGGCGGACGTGCGGTTCGGACTCCAACAACAAGTTGGGGTCTCTCCACACGCGCACCGAATCGGCAACCGAACTACTAGTTGGCGTATTGAATGTGTGATTATTTGATGGTATAAATAACGGGGACCTATTCGTCGGTTGATTTTGTGAATTATGTTGTGGTTCGTCAGTTGAACTCAGGGCGCTGGAACGCGAACCTGACCGTTCATCGCCACTGCTGCTACGCAGAGAACTCACACCCGAATCTGAACGGTCATCTGGAAAGCGTAATGAAGCATTTGTAGAATCAGAGAGTTCCATTCTGCTAAAAGGTGAGGACGAAGACAGTGGTCCGTCATCGTCACCACGACTAGAGCACTCACGCTCTTCAGTTTTAAGTGTTATCGTCCTTTGAGCCACTATTACACAATCGTCTTCTTCACTAACAATATCGCCGGTTACCGTTTCAGACACCGGCATAGAATCACTACGACATACTGTTTGATCATCATCAACACTATGTACTTCCACTGGCACTAATTGTACACTACTACCATTACTTGTATCATCTAATACACTATCGTCTTCAATATGTGATAATTGATGATGATGATGATGTCGTCCAATTGAATCTTGTTCAGATTCAGGTATAGTTGTTGTAATTGATGATTGTTCAATAATAATATTATTATTATCTTCACGATTTGCCTCAAATGATGAACGACTACATAAAGGTGGTGAAACAGTTGGTTGGATTACAACAACTGGTTCTTCTAAACAATCTTCAACACGAACTTCAACTTGTCGAAGTTTACTGTTATTTGCTTCTTCAAGTACTTTCTTTTTATTTGAATTACGATTGCACAAATTCTTTTTCCGGCTCTGCTTATTTTCTAAATCTTCTTTTATATTACTAAAATTATTGTGATGATGGCGTACTTTTGTCGATGTAGTTTCAGACTCACTAGTTTTTCTTTTTCTAGTCTTTGTTAATGGACCTCCTGTAAACAAAAGAAGAAAAAAACTTTCGATATAGAATCAATAATATAAAAAAAAAAAAGTATTAAAATATCAGATGAGGAGAGAAAAAAAAAGCGAATCTTCATACTGTCATAAGTGGGGTACTACACTACGTGTAGGTGTAATCTATGTAATCTGGCTGCATTGTTAAAAAATCACGAATCCATTGTTGTACAACAATACGTGGGATGACATAAGTCATTAATAAGAAAATAAAAGATATTTTGTATTATGACTATTATGAGAGATACATAAAAACATTTTTCTAACGAACTGGTTATGTAAAATAATCCACCCAGGAACACCGAAACCATATACAACAAACAAACAAACAAACAAACAAACAACTACAACATTTTTAGAAGAAGAAGGAAAAAAACCCAAAAAAAGCAATACTCGTGTCGACCTTGACATGAGACGCTTAATTTGAGATATTAACGAGACACAATTAGCGTGACTTGATGATGATGTTCACCATTATTTTATTCACCAAATAAATGACATACCTCTCTCTAGATACCACCAACTACTCTCGTTTCAGAACTGGTTTGAAATGCACATATTTTAACACAAAAAAGGTTGGGTCATACATTGTATAATGCCAAAAAAAAAACCAAATCAATTGATTAGAAAAGAGACAATACCATACCGTTAATAACGAATCAATACTCTCACTTTTTCAATTCACCAAAATTAATGAATCATTAATTAAAGTACTATAATTGAATTATAATTCTTAAGAAAGACAATAATAATAATAACGGATTTAAAGAAAAGCCACTTTCAAAATCACACACACACTAACTGGACTCATTAAATAAATAAGAGACTAAGAAATAATCGACAAGATTGTTTATCTTGCCTTTCATTACTACCGTTACAAATTCCTGATTGGTGATGGTGATGGCGACGATGACGACGACGACAACGTTATTATTGCAACACAGATGTTATGTGTACACACACATACACCATTAATAAATTGAAGCAATTATCTATAAATCAACACCAAATTTACATGATGATGATGAATGTGCACCATTTTCTCCAATAAATATGTGAATAATAACAGTATCAACGCAATTATTTTAATAAATAATAATAATAATAAATGATGAGAAGTTTAAGATAAGGCGGTGGGAAGTTTTTTTTTTTTTTTTGTTTAAATACTTGCTACAAATTCTAATATTAGATAACGGTTACTAATGTAAAAATATGTGTATACTCAAGATTATTTTTTGTTGCCCTCCTATCTTAACAAGTTTAATACAACTTTGTCAATTATGATAATTATTAATTACGTAATAAGAGACTTTCAAGAGAGAAAAAAATGCCACAATATTTAATTTATGAATAAAATTATGTTAATTTTACAAAAATAACAACAACAGAGAAAAAAAGAAACCAACCAGATAATCTATAAATATTAACGTTTTAAAAATAACATTAAAAGAACTGATGAAATATATTCTTGGAATAATTATTCCGGTCATGTTGTTGTGCTCATTCTTGCGTCACATTTCGAATACTGACATTAATCCATTATCTCTTATTATTATTATTATTATTACAACTATTATCAGTCAAAAATGATTAAGTTATAGACTATCGAAAAAAAAAATCCTTTCAATTTATAAATGCGTATTTCTATCGATATAGACAGTATAATAATAGTAATAACAATAATAAAAGTGCCGGAAGGGTGTGTCTACCAACTACATAATTTTTTCTGTTTCTAATAAACCAGAAGAAACCTTCCATGACATGCAATTAAAAAAGAAAGAAAAACCACCACTACTACCACGATTTTCTAATTTTCAAGCTCAAATACCCACACAAACAGAAATCAAGTCACGATCTGTTATAAAACAAGATCATCTCTTCTATATACAACAAAATAAAAACAAAAAAAATAATTCATTATTAATGAATGTTGCTACATCGATTTCAAACTACAAAAAAAAAAAACAACAAGTTTGAACGAACACAAATTGGAAGATTAAATTCGAAAATTGTGCTGACTCACAAAAGATCTTTCAAAAAAAAAAACAAATTTACGATTCCTTATTGCTTCTTTCTAACATAACAACAATAGTGAGAAGAGAATGAAGAAAAGGTGGTGGTTTTTATGGTTGAATTTCGGATTAGGCGCCGGTTATAAAATTAGAAATAGAAAAGGTATAGAAACCTTCAGTAATATGAATAGGGGGTTGTTTTCTACTACCACCTGTCGTCTCTAGGTAAATACAACAAAAAACGATTCTTGGAATTCGTCTATAAATACAAAGATAAAATCGGAATATTTTACAACAAATTGTATGGAAATCCAATTAATTTGCAATAATTGTGGTAATAATAAATCCGTAAAATTTCCCATTATATTAACACACATAATTATCATCAAGGTCGTTTCAATTGTAATCTAGATTATCATTAAAATATGTATAAATATTTAAATTGAAGATTAATTCAAATATTATAATTAATCTCGCGATTATGATGCAATTTTCTTTTACAAAAAATAACACGGTTTTTTCTAGATTTCACCTTTACCAACTGTAAATATTTTGTATTTTAAGAAGAATACCTTCTTAACAATTAAAATAAATAGAAATACGGAAGAACTACTAGCTTTAATAACCGTAACGACAGAGAGAGATAGGGAGAAAGATCCATAGATATGAGTAATCAGGTCATATATTGTTAACAACAATAGAAAAATTATTATAAACGATTACAACACATACGATTTCATTATCTTTGACGACGACGACGAACTAGACGGTTACAATCACCCAACCGAAGCGGACATTCCAACCATTGTAAATAGAAAATGAACATAAAAACCCAATGGTTCCCATCCCACAACAACAACAACAACAATAATAATGTTGATGATGGTAATAATCATGATGATGATGATGATTTTCTGCTTGCCACACATACCGGAAGTAATTAAAGACAATGATATTCCACAACATTCAAGGTCAATAAGTGGATTATTTTTAGAAATAATCAGACTTTTTGTTGTAGGTAGTTGTTGATAACTGAAAAGTAATAATTTAGAAAGAAAATTATGTTTTAATCCACAAACTTTCACTAGAATTGAATTTGAAAGGCAATAATTTTATATTCTTCGGCACGTTTTCGTTATTGATCCACAATCCAATTAAATTCAAGGTTGATGTATAGATTCTAACTATATCAACCCCTGGTATTCGTTTAAAATCTATATGGATACCACCCTAATAGATTCATTACAAATACAAAAAGAGAGATAGAGAGAAAGAATTAGAGAAACTGCTAGAAATCATATTTCATTTTAATTAATAATTACGGAGGAATTAGAAGAAAAACTAGAAATAATAAAAAAAAAGTGGAACACAATCAATGTTCACCATTAAGTATTAGAAAAGTAATTTAAAAAAATACACGCAAACATATTCAATTTTACGGACAATGTAATTTAATCGATTATAATAGGTATATAGTTTATCTTTCTTTCAAACAACTTGTAGTAAACTTTCTCTATTATCATTATGATTATTTATTTAAAATGTTAATTTATACCATTATTTTAAAATTAAACAGGTCGATTTATAATGTTGCATAATTAAAAATCACTGCAATGCGTATATTGGTGTTAAAATTTACGCATTTTATCAAACAATCAAAAAAAAAATATATTTTAAAATGGATAATTACATAGAAATTTTAATTGATGAATTATATATGGTGAAAAAACAGAAACTTGATGGTATAATTGTTGGTAAGTTTTATTCAACCAACCAAATATGGTAGGAGTTAACATTTCTGTTTTTTTATTTGTTTGATGCAATGACTTGAATTTTTCCTGTCGTAGTTCCATTTTGTAAAATGTCAAAGATGGTTATATCGACTTATATGTTGCTATAGTGTATTTATCTAGGTATAGGTATGTATAAAAACGGTAACTGAATACAGAAAGTTGTAGTAAACCAGGTAGATATAATAGGTGAAATATTGGTTTTTGTCTTCCTTACATCTCTTCAAAAACTAATCAGAAACTTTCGCCTATTATATAATATTTATTATAATTCATCATCATTCCAAAAAAGGATCACATTTAAATTGTAGATACATAAATAAATAAACAATGGAATAATTAAAATTCCATAAAAATCCAAAACTGTTGTATATCTCTTGATTGTCTCGGAAGAGGGAATATAATAAAAACAATCCTTGACATTTCACGCATTCCATTTATCGATCCGTCTCACTAAAAACTAGATATCCTTCTTTTTAATCAATTAATACGATGGGTTTTTTCTTCATTTTGTATAGTAGGTAGGTAGATATTTCTATCCATATTATTAATAATAATTTGATTCTAACTGCCAATTCTATTAGCTTCACTCTATTAGTCGAACTGATTCTATTTTTAACCAAATGTTCGAGAAATCTACCAAAAATAATAAACATATGAACCGTTTTATCGATGACAACATATTTTTTTTTAAGATTTTTCCAAAAATAAAAAAGAGACTATCATTACACTATTGATATTATCATAGGAATGACCCTTGAATAATTGTTGCATTCTGATTCAGCATTATCGACGAATATAAAACAACAACAATACAACAGAATGTGTCACGCTCAAGGGAGCACACATAACAATAAAGGGTACCTCTTGGCGTTATATTATAGTGGGTAGAAGAGGATGACGAAGCTCTCTATTATACTTTTATGTATGTTATATGCCTGCTGTTGTTGCAGTCACTGACCTCTATTGGAGTTGAGTCCCATATTGCGTGATTATGAAATTCGTGGTGCGATCGATACCCGCATCCATAATAATAATAATATGGAGGAATTGCAATGTGGCGTCAATATGCTTATAGTCACAAAGTTATATCCGTTTTTTTTTTTGTTAACATTCAAGTCTCACTTTATTGTTTCCGGGATAACACTACAATGTCAACATGGAAATATTTGTTTATTGTTTTATAATAAATTCTAGATAATTTTGTAATAAACACACCAATAAAAATTTAATTCACCATAATGATAATGATGTTTCAACCAAAAAAAAAACGTATTCTATTAAGGTTATAGAACTGTTTTAATAATGAGCCATTTATAGTACAAAACAAAACAATTTTGTCACACATCAATAATTGTTTTGTTTGATAATAAATTACCACGGTCACAATTTCCAATTTCATAATAACAACAATAACAATTATTGTTATAATAATAATAATAAAAACAGGGATATTTAAGAAGCGGAAGAATACTAAAAGACTTTGTAACGGTTATAGTGAAAGTCTTTTTTTTTACGGAATTATTTTCAACCAATAGATATTTGACCTACAAATAACATTGATGATGATGATTAGGGTGTTGGTTAATGATAAAATTATTTCCCCCTCTTGTTATTATTGTGTAAAGGTATAGGAACAAAGAACAAAGGCCAATAGCCAACCCCCACATTCCTGGTATTTGATGCGGGCACCCTGCCAGGTCAGAAATCTTCCACGCAACCGACAGATATTATTGCTGTTATACACAAAATAAATAACATCCATTATTTGAGACGGAAATCAACAAAAGACACCACCACCACCACCACCACATTGAATTTTTTGCGCTATATTAAGGTGAAATCGACATGGATTTTGAATTATAATCCACACACTGGAAACACTTTCACACAACAACTAGCAACAAACAACACCAATTATTTTCTTTTTTAATTATTTTTCGTAAAAAAACTCAAATTTCACAATATTGTAATCAACACTTCCCGCCCTATATAATGCAACCACAAAATTGGGTGCGACACAACAGGGATCTCATTATCATCAAGTAGGCGGTATAATTTTTTTAATAATAGCTGGATCAACCAGTAAACCTCACTTACCAACGATATTTCTATATTAAAATACAAAAAAAAAAAATAACAAAACAAAACAAATTAACGCGTTTTTTACGCGATATTAGAACAAAAATGTCCTTGAAATACGCCGTTAATCCACAACGTACATCTAGACATCACAAGCTTCAACAAATAACTGACTGACTCTGAAATCAAATTCCTGTCGAATTGAAAACGAAGTCGTTGTAACCGATTTTAACCGAAGTCAAGCAGCAGTCAGAGCAGCAGCAACAGCAGCAGGCGTACACACACACACACACAGCTCACTTGATTCTCTGTAGTGCTGTATACAATATACAGGCTAAAACCAGCAACAAGTGATACATTTGGTGTTCTGGACATAATATTAACAACAAGCAACAACCTTTTTTTGAATGTAGAGAACCAGTTTTGCTACTTTTTTTTTCCTAACGAATGGTAATTTCGCAAAATGAAAATTTTCCCATCGATCCACTATTTCTAGACTTTCAAAAAAAAAAACATCCGTTAGAATTTACATCTTTTTTTTTTGGGTATATTTCTAATAATGTGGGAAATTTGCTAAATAAACACACGTGTGTTTAGT
>JAZBGY010000235.1:54516-83478 GCA_037414755.1 Lydus trimaculatus | reverse complement strand
TTATCAATTGCTGATATTTATGAAAATATACGTACAATTTGCATGAAACATTATGATTTAGATCCTGTACGTAATATATCAATACCAGCTTTTGCTTGGGATGTAATGCAATTTATGCTAATTAAAAATAAATCAATCCATCTTGAATACATTACCGATATAGAAATGTATAAATTATTAAAAAATAATATAAGAGGTGGTTATTCGCATGCATCAAAACGTTATTCTTGTATTAATAATCGTGAATTAGTACCGCAACTCTATGATGATAACAAACCAACTAATTTTCTTGTACATTTAGATGTGAACAATTTAAGCGGTTGGGCAATGTCACGATATCTACCATATGGTGATTATGAATGGTTAACAACAGATGAAATTGAAATGATTGAAGAACATTTGTTGGAAATTCAAGAAACTAATCCACATGGTTTCATTCTAGAAGTTGATCTAATTTACCCAAAACATTTACATGATCAACACAATGATTTACCGTTCTGTTGTGAACATGATGATAAGGGTTCTTTAATAACGCAATTTTCAAATAAACGAAATTATTTAACGCATTATCGTAATTTACAACAATTTGTTAGAAATGGTTTGATATTGGATAAGATCCATAGAGGTATTAAATTTCAACAATCCAAATGGTTGGAATTGTTTATTTAATTAAATACAAATCTACGACGATCATCAACTACACGATTTGAACAACAATTCTATAAACAATTAAACAATTCCATACATGGTAAATTCAATAGAAATATTGATAAAGATTATGATTATCTTTTATTAACAAATGAAGAAGCTATAAATTATATTGTTAATAATTATCAACATTATAGACTCAATAATGATTTTGTCATTATTGAAAAAGCGAAATTGTTAAAAAATTATAATAAATTAATGTGTATCGGTTTTACTGTTTATGAATTATCGAAATTCCTAATGTATGAATATCATTATCAATATTTCCGTAAATGCGGCTATCCTCTTCAACTTTTATACACAAATACAGATTCGTTTATTTATGAAATACAAATCAACAATTTCTATATAGATTTATTGAAAAATAACAAACGTCTATTATCAATTTTTGATACTACAGGTCTGGGATGTTGGGGTATACGTGAGATGAATGATAAAATTGTCGGTAAAATGAAAGATGAATCCAAGGGTAAAATTATTTTGAAATATTACAGTACTGGTTCACAAAAATATTTCTTAATTCTTGAAGATGACAATATGAATCAAATTAATAATAGGAAACCAACAGATAGAGATTATGAGGATTGTATTTTTAATAAACAAACAATTTTTAAAGAAAGTGTTGATATTGTGGAAAACGAATATACGAATATTGTTGTGATGCGACAACAACGATGTGTTTTAACGCCATTCGATTGGAAACGATGTATTGCACAAGATGGTATCACGACGTACGCTAAAGGGCACTATATTACGCAATATATTAGAGAAAATAATTTTCATTGAATTATTGGAAATATTGAGTATTGGTGTTGGAGCAAATGTGCATGCGCTACTATTTAAATAATCGATTACAACTAGTTTTAGATGTAAAAATGTCGGATTTTCTAACAATAAATTTCACTTAAAACTGATTTTTTTGTTTTCGTTTTTCAAGATTTTTCACGTTGTTTAGACAAGAAAATCGACAATTTATGGTTTGGACTGTATTTATTCACGCATTAATCGGACTAATTGCTAAAATGGTGGATGCGCCAGAGATTGTTCAACAGCTGAATTGATCGATGATTGTTGTTAATTAATTATTGAATTGATTTATGTAACTGTTTGTAAATGCAATCATTTGATTAGTCCTTTTGTTTTTAGCTAGGCAATTGGTATTTATTTTTTTCCTCTCTAAATTAAGGTGTCAATTAAAGTTGATCTTTTTGTATTTTATTCATTTATATTTCCTGCAAGTTTAAACATCATGACATTGCGCTATATGCAATTCATTAGGAAAGCTTTTAACGTTAATTTAGATTGATGTGGATGTTAGGTTTGCACGCGACCAAAACGTGTATATGCGGTAAAAACGTTAGGGGCTTTAAACACGATTTACCCCGCTGTTGTTTGCCTATTTTACACCCGATCTATAAAATGACGACATGAAACTTATTAGTATTTAATTAGTTATTGGTAATAATTCAGGTGTATTTTGTTGTTGTTGTTGTTTTTTTCTTCTGATTACTTCATCGAATGTGAATCACAGTTAAAGAGCAGATGTCTTGGGGCACTGCAGGCCCCTAATCTAACTACTTACAAATTATTACCTGTTGTACATGTGTAGATAATACATGTATGTTTAGATGAGTCATCGTGTGACTCTTTGATTGCAATCTTCAAGTAATACTTTTCCAGAAACAACGCATATACGTGATGTCATTTATTTTTTGTTGGTTTAATCATGAATTTCTTTATTTTTTTTTATTATTATTTTTTGGTTATAAATCGCAAATAATCTAATGTTTGACATGTTATTTAATTAATTTGAAATATTCCATTGTAGAACAATCGATATTTCTTATACCTATACTTAGTTGACACGACTCGAAGGTGGAATTCTTTGACCGCAATTCGCACCACATGCATTTTTTTGAAATTCTTTCACAAAAGTAGGATAAGGTAAAGTGCAGATGGTTATACAATATCATATATATGTCATCTAACACTTATGATAACCTTTCCTATAAATTAATTGATTATTATCTTTGAGAGTGTCACAGTTAAATGTGTATTTTGCAATTTTACATCAATAATTCCAATAAACAACAACAACAACAACAATAATAAAATAATAACATTCCAAATGATTTGTACCAATGAATGTATATCTAATAGTTGACATGAAAAATCAACTGGTAGAATATTGTTATGACGATATCAACTAGTAAATTACCAACTTGTAAATATCACGATATTTAAATGTTTTCTACCTTCCAGTAATTGTTGATTATAGGTATACACCCATCATGATTGAATTAATCATTCTAATAGGTTAGCGATGAGGTTTTATTAAAAAGATCAGTTAACATTCCAGAATTATAAAACTCCTTCCCGTCTATTCCCATTCATTTATTTTGACTTTCATTCTATTATTTTTAAGTAGGTACGTTGTATTATTATTATTATTATTATTATCAGTGACAACTAATTGTATGTTTAAAAGCAACAACTAAAATTGTTGTCGTTCTTGAATGAAAATAGTAGAAAAAAATAATTGGAAACATTTAAATTTTTGTCGTATGCGAAGTAAATACATGTTCCATTATATTGTAAATCGGTCCTAATTGTCATCTATAGACGGAAAATTACAGGACCGGCTCGCCGTTGCGTCACCAAGAAGGCAGACCTCACAACAATATAACTACATATGTAGAATTGCTGTTATTATTATTTTTGTTTTAAACAATAGTGTCATCGTACTGTTATTGTCGAACTATAAGTATTTACAATTTCAATGGCGCCCCACCTATATAGATTGATATGATAGAGACAAACAAATCAATGGATAATAATTTTAATGTGGTCCAAAATTGTTTTTTTTTTTTTGAATTTGTTAGGAGTAGGTACTATATTTTGGTAAAATGAGTGGTAAGTATGGAATATTTGAAATATTAAAAAGTAGTCTACACCCTTTTACAACTAATTTACATGTTTTTTTTTCTTTTTTTAAAGAATAATAAATAAAGTAAGTGAATTTCTACAGATATTTCATGAAAGATCAAAATCCATAGTCTACTCTAAGCTTTCACGAATTTTTATTATTTATTTACTATTCACTATATCACATCATCTTTAAATGCTGTGAGTTTTAGTATAGCTGGACATAACTATTTATACAGAACGTTCCCTTTACTTTGCCATTTTCTAATACAAAACTATGATCGAAATTGAGACAATCTCCTTTAGGAAACACTAATTTCGGTCCAATTTTCTAACTTCTATTCAATATAAAAATCCCCTACACAGATTAAATTACGAACGAAAGAAAAGCATCAACAACAGTTCGTCAAAGCTCCCGTTGTGTTAAAACCGATGATACAGGAGATTCAATTAATACAATCAGTACAATGTTGTATAATCTATCGGAAACAATTGAAAAAGCAAATGAATCTGTAAATATTAAAAAAAATCAATTTAATGAACTCAAATCGGCTACAAAACTGTTGGATAAATTGTTGAAACAAGTTCAACATAAGAGACGTTAAATTAAATTAATGTGTATGAGATTGTAGAGAAAATTTCACTTTAAATAAAATCTCGAAAAACAGCAATCAGTGTCTATTATTGTCGAAACAGTGCAGATTTAGGAGCATACATGACACCTCTGGCCAACACACCTCTGATACAGGTGCTTCCTTAGTTCATAATTTTCAGGCAGCAGGTTATCTATACAGCATACCTCAGTTAAGCTGTCACTTGTCAAATTTTTCTTACAGCTTAAAAGCAAACTTTCTGTTAGATGTAGGTGATGAAAGGAAAATCTCAACTTGTGATTGGAATTCTTGCAAAATCGGTTCCATTACACAACAATACTGGAAAAATTGTAAAAGAAGCCTAATATTCTCTACGCCATAGTTTACGATTAGTCTCACTTTCTTATTGATATAGAGATAAACACGAAGTGTTGCCGAAAAATTGTAGCATTTCCTTATTAGATAAAAACGATTAAACAAAAACGTGAAAGGATAAAGATGTGAAGAAATATGAATCCTTCTACTTTTATTTAATAAATGATTAGATATAGGTAGGTACAACATCTGGAGAGGAAATTAAATAAATGAAAATAAAAGTTATACCTATCTACCTATAGTACACTATAGATAGATGAACTGCGTAGGTAATTATAACTTTCACGATTTTATAAATCAACGCCGTATAGAATAGAAGCGAGCCCTATTTATTTTTTCTTGTTTTCAATTAAACCAAATTGATTTCTTTTTTTTTCATGCATAAAACGACTAATTATATTTTAATCAATTTATGTCGAGAATTTTTTTTTCCAAAACGACAAGTTGTAAATCATAACAATTTAATGGAACCGGTGCAAATATGACATACGACTATATTATGCCAATGAGCAAACCAAATCAATCATTTGCCTGTAGGGCATTTAATAATCGATCGGTTTTATAGTTCACTATATGTGTAGGTATAGGTAGATATATAATTAATAATGAAGATCAATACGAAAACATATTGAACTCAATGGAGAAAAAACACATCTGTTATAGGTAGATTATTGAATGAGGTCGATACCCTTATAATTAACACCTAAACTATGCCTATGGCTAATTCAATCAATTTAAGCAACCAACTATTCAACTAACAACGATTGAAATGATGGTGAATGATGATTATGATTATAATTGTGACACAAGTAGGTGGATAACGGTTAGATTTGTAGATTTTATTTTGTGTACAATCAATGTAGATTTTAGTGTACCTATATAACATTAATAGGGAAATTAGTGTAAATGTAATTTATACGTTTTGTAATAACAATAACATAGAACAATCGCTTTCTAATTTATTATAAATTCTAAATTTTGTCTTGTAGGTACATGTTTTATGTTCTAGAAAAAGAAATATAGATTTCAATTATTTATAATTATGAAGTTTTTTCTCCACCTACAATGATTTCATAGCTCTATAATAATAGGCTGTCATTTCTGTATTTGTAACAATATAGACAATAGAAAACTAAATTACCTAAAGGCACTAGATGAGTCAGACACTTTTTCCATACGTTAATTCATTTTTTAATTATTCTCTATTCTAAATAACAATTTAAATACAGTCTATAATCTACAAGAATTATATAAATGTGTTGAAGGGATTATCATTGTATATAGTTGTAGACATTGTGACTTACGATTACAGCATACATACAATGACAAATTCTAAATGAATAAGTGTCATTTGTAAGTGTATATACTCTATCTATGTGAATATTTCAGCGTATCTTTTCCATTATTTTCCCAACTAAAGAGGTCAAAGTTTAACAATTCTACACATTAAATATTTTATGCTTTTAAAATGGCAAACACGTAATTTCGGTTATAGTAGTAAGTTTATATCTAGATAGGTTTATTATTAAAATTGTATTTTTATTATTATATCGGTGAACCGCATCATTTTTAATGTGCTTTCCATGAAATCACACAAATCCAACTTTTATTATACACACATCTATTTTGTTAAATAATTGAGTTGACTACAAGACATGTTCTCATTTTTATGTACTTACATACAGTATAGTTAAAGTTGATAAAAACAACAAGATTTTATTTTTCCAAGTATTGCCAAAGTAGTGCATACATACCTAACTACCTACCTACATATACCTACCTTATGAACATCACAATATCACGACGAGTTATTGTGAATTTTTCATTTCCATTTTAATTCATTGTTTTGATCTTATTTTCTTCTATAATTCTTTTTTTTAAGATCATTCGTATGTATGTGTGTGTGTTAGCGGCTTTGTGAATGTTTAAATAAACGTTGTAGAGACATATAAAGAGATACACTATAAAATAAAAGTTATTGGCCACGTTATAAACTCGTAGAGTGTAGATTTTTATTTTATGTTGGACATTTACTGGCAGTAAAATGTAATATTTTACTTTATTATATTTGTTTTGTGAGATTGTCTGTACCTACTCTACCTATACCTATATGTATACACACATATACATCACCACAGTTCATAAGTTTTGTTATGTTAAAGAATTGCAATATGTGAAACGTGTTATATATAAATATAATTGGGACTACTCACGCATCTATAATATGTAAATCCAATAAAAGAAAAATTATACATATATTGTGTTAATAAAATAAATCTCAAATCAGAGTAGGCTGTGGTGTGACTGATAATCATAGATAGCGCGATGTAAAGTTGAATTGAAAGTATTCCATTTGTAAAGTTATCAACTAGAGAGTGTGATCCTTTTGATTATATGAAACAGGATCAGAAATCATTGCCGTAATGTTAATGTTAGAAAGAGAACAGCAGATTCTGTATTTGTTTATTTCTTATTGTTAGTCTAGGTCTAGGTGCCAATAGAAGACTTTTTGATCGTACCATGTATATGAAACTATCTAATAAGAATTCTACAGATGCATCATAAAAAAAATAATTAATTAACACCATCAAAACCTGAAATTCTAACATTTTTCATATATAAAAAGCATTCTTTGATTAATTTAAATGTCATCTAAGTATATACTTATAACAATTTTAACTTGTTTTCAACGATAAAAACGACAATATTTTAACTGTACGATAATTTAATAATAAGAATTTATTTAAATAAAACCTTTTTAATTATAAATCTTTAAAAATTATCATATCACCATTGCAGTAAATTATGAACAACACAACAATAAAAAAAAAACAAAAACATCTAAACAATGACAATCAATGAATGAATGAAATAAGTTGTAATCTGATTGGATGACAGGCAGTAGCCAATGCCGTTGTGAGTTGTATGTTGGTTGCTAGGATACATACATCTGTATGTATGTGTATATATTTCAATATATAAGCAATAAATCCCCCATATTAATCTCCATATAATACATATACATACATACATACTTATACATATTTATATATAAATAGAAAAATGTAATTCGAAAATTATCCAGTAGATAGTGCTATTTATATTAAAAATAATTAAATAAAGCAGAAAAACAAATTATTTATTTCTCTACATTTTTTTTTGTTTTTTTTTTTGTAAATTTAGTATTAACGTCTATCGTGTTTTATGGTAAATATTTATTACTATCTAATAGGTAAAAGCATGTGGGAGGCTGAATATCTTATTGAATAAATTTCATTACTATCTATGGGAAAATTTTCGTATAAATAAATGTTAATGGGCAAATAGATTTTTTCCTATTTGAACTTGTATTAAAATGGTAATAAACATCATAAATCGTGTACCTATAGGTATATCTACTATTATTGGTTCATTAATTAATAAACAATAAACAAAAAAACAAAACAAAACACTATCATATATGTATACCTTTAATCTAGTTACCTTTTATTTGTGGAAAAATGGACGGAAATTGTCTGAAAAAACCGTAAATACACAATGGTGATCATTTTTCAAATGAATTCATCCGTTTAAAAAGCACCACAGGTCATTGCGTATGTTAAACTATAGTTATTTTGAGTGGAGTGCGGCTTTAAATCAACCACAATTTATCACTGTCCTATAATCATCTCTATCTATGTATATCCATACTATAGAGATCAAAATTTTCAACAACCGGAAATCACAGTTTTATGAGCTTTTGTTTGGACCTAAACTAAAACTAGTTTTTCATTGAAAAGAATTATAAAAATATAAGCTTCTATCAACCATAACAACAACAACAATAATAATAGCAATAAAAACATCCCTTTGTATTTGATAGCAACAAATTGCGAAGTCATTATCTAAATCTGACATCGTAACATTCAGTAGGCTTTAAGTATGTTTTTTTTTTGGTCTTCAACTGTCATATAGAGCTCAACTGTGATCAAGATAGCCTCCTGCAGCAGCCACTGACTCTCTTTTTAAGGTACCTTCAATGGGCCACACAATGGGGATTTAGATATTATTACAGTTGTGTATGTGTGTGTGTGTTGTATCTGTATATGTAAAAAAAAATATGTAGAAAACAAGAAGTTGTATCTCTTTTCTAAACACTTGATATGAAATTATAAAAGAAAAAGGTAGGAAAACTGATTGTTAAAAATTCATTGTTGTAGTGTTTACAATAAGAGGATAAGAGATGGTGAACTTAATGAACTGGCTATCTTTATACCTACGCAGTTTCAAGATTGTTCTTTTTTTTTTAAATTGTTATCTCTCTTTCAATCCGTTATTAGAAGAATATATGATTATGGCAAAAAAAATTCTATTGGTACTTTTCACCATACAAAGAAAAAATTATCAATAAATTAATTGCGTGTGGAATAATATTGGATTGTAGTAGGTAATTGAGATGGAATCGAAGATGTTCGGTTTGGTATGCGATATAGTGACCGCGAGACCAAGTGACCAATTCTAGCGTAGGTGGTGGACTGAACCAGTCCTGTTATACCTGCTATGAAATCTTCAACTTAACATCATTTATTCAGGGCTGAAGAGTGGACTCTTGAGAAGAGAGACCAGTACTGTGTGGAAAGATAGCTCTTGTAAAACTAAAATAGACAAGACTTTTTATGGAAATTAATTTAATATGAAAAGCATCACTTGAATACAAAAAAAAATTATCGATTTGAATATATTCGATTCAGTAGTTTCAGAAATACGACACCAGTTTTCCAATATAAGAGAGAGAAAAGCAGAAGGTAGAAGTACCTTCGTATCCATTACAGAAAAATACTGTTTATGTTCATATTTATAAAATTACCTACTGTTAATTACATTATTATACACTTCAAACAAGCTTGACATGATCACCTTGACTTTTGGGACTAGTGCAGTCACAACAGTGATAGACCGTAAATTTTCTTGTTTGCGTCTCATTTCCCAAAGCGCCTACACTTAAAAGCTCTCGTTAGCGTTCCAGCTACGTCAAAGTCAAGCCGACTTTATCGATTGTGATGCAGTATAACATACATACATTTCAGTTACAGATAGAACATGGAATAATTTGAAATCTATATACCTTGTGGCATTATACAGGAAGGTCTCACCAATGCAATCTTAATAATAAAATTAACTGTAGTTTGTCTTCTATCTTAATAATTTATTGATCGTAAATAATTACCTAAGCAATAATTCATTGGTTAAGATTTTGTCGGCTCATTTTACGGCAATTTATTCATATTTAAGTAGACTTAATACATTCAGAACAAAAAGAAAACATAATTCTTCTTTTAAAAACAAAAAGCAATTCTTATCAATGTGTTATGTGTTATTATTAATTTTTGGTTAAACAATAATTTCATAACTGTTGTTGGATAATTGTTTTTTTTTTTGTTGTTTTGTTTCTTGATTCCGGAAACTTGTAAAATACCGGACGTTTTGTCTTTCTTTCTGTGTGTTTTTAAATAAATATTTATTTAAAAATAGACGGATATGTTACAAGTTATGGTTAAGATAATATTTGTTTAAAAAAATAAATTACATTTTTTTTTCGGGATTTTTTCGTCTATTCATTCACATGATTGCACATCACATACATACGTAGCTATCATATTTTACAATGGCGGATATAGTTAAATAGATTGTTAATATTTTCACTGATAAGAAATGAAATTGTCTTATTTGGAAATATAACTATGTCATATGGTAAATTGTTTTTAATCTAATAACTATGATGATGAGATATTGTCACAAATTATGACTCAATTTTCGGTTGAAAAACAAACAGGTTTTGATTGAACTATAGTCGTACCATGATGACAACTTTTCTCATAATTGATTAGTTGTGTCGCAGTAGGATTACTATACTCATACACATTATGATTTTATATTATTATCTACTACTGGAAAGTTTCACTAGTTTATTCTCAATATTTCTGAGAAGTCTTTGCCAGTAGCTATAAAAAGTAATAATTCAATTGCAAAATGACTTTTTGTTTCGTTATTAAAATATAGAAAGTGTTTGTAAGTTGAAATTTGCGGTGGAAATTTACATTTGAATGTAAAGATGTAAAATAGGTGACAATAGATTTAAGTTGTTGATTAAATTTCAATTTGATTTCAATCAGATGATAAGAGGCTCTCTCTAAACTCTAAAGGGTGGAAATTATTGAAAAAACAAATTGTATAATTATTAATTTAAGAAAGTCTCCTATTATCTATACCTACTGTGGTACTCTCTGATAGATTACAAAAAATGAAATCACTTATTCTAATAAATTTTGCAATATACCAAGAAATTTAAACAATCAATCCTAATGGGTGTAACAGTTTATAATAAAAATAATATCAAGATAAATATCTCTCTTTTATTACTATTATTATTATTCTGTCTAAATAAACACATAAGTTTAAATAATTTATCTTGTCATTGGTTTGGTTTCAACAACAAAGGTAACACTTTGTGTAATTAATTGTTGAATATTTTGTTGTTAATTGGATAGATTTTGCGTAATAATAAAATTAACAACATACAACAACAACAACAATGAAAGAATAGAATTGATAAGCATATTCAAACAATACGTTTAGATAAGTACGTACCTACGTCTCATCAATGCATCCCAAGTCAGGACTGAAAATGGCCTATTGTAATCTTCATTTTTGTTGCTGTTGTTGTTGTTGTTTAGTATACAATATATACATATACATATGTAGGTATATACATATGTATAGATATAAAATACACTAAAGAAGTATATTGCGGCTTGTTTGTTAAGGTACATGGTCACAATTTACAGATTAAACGTTGTTACCTATAACTCATCATTAACTGATTTCAACACACGTTCCGGTGGTATGTATGTTACATATACTACGTATATATGAATTTATATATAACTAACTATACGTATATATGGATGCTGTTAATTCTCGTTATGGTGTCTCAATAATGGGTCAAGTTATCATTTGAAAATCAAAAAAAAAAACAAGGAACAACAAGAAAAATTAATAATAAATAAACGAGAGATTTAGAAAGTTCTTTCTTTTGTTGTAAAATTGATAACAAATAGAGAATTGTTAAATTTTATGTTTGTAAATTTAAACACGTATTGTTTATGTGTGGAATTTTTTTTATAATGGAATGATCGTAAATTTCAATTAGTACCAAATGTGATTTTGAACGATTACTTATGGAAAATTTAGCTCCGCCTAATTTGATTATTTCATCTTAAAAAGCATGTACCAACGATTCTCTAATTTATATAAAAATGCAAATCAATATAAACTAAAGAGCGTAATGTGACTTTCTACTATTACTACTGAAAATAGCAAAAGAAACTTTTCAGGAATGAGCTGTACGGATAGTAACGCTATAACTGTATCTATATATCTATAGTTAATTAGTTTGGTATATGTGACAAATTCTTATCAGTGTGTTCACATGTACAACAAACAAATTTAATGGTTTTTCCACCCAAACAGATTTAGAGAAAGATAAGCATTTCCAAGAGTTACATACTCTTCTCTATTTGCTTAAATAAAAATAAGCAAAAATTCTAGTTATGTAGGTTTATTCTTTTCCTATTTTATTTCTTACTTATTTTTTAACAAACATACATATGTACGTACTTACATGTTTTATTATACCTACATGCTTTCTAGTTATTAGTTTTTATGTTTGCAATTTTAAAAAAAGAAAAAATTAAAAATATGAAAGTATAACCCTTATTTTTACAAAATTTAATAGGTAGGTACTTTCCTTTTACAAATTATTAGTTTAAAATCAAATGCAAATTATTTATCTGAATCCTACTTTCAATCTATGAACATTGTGAATTTGAAAAAAAATTGTTTTATTTTAATTGCAAAAGAAAAACCTACAACAACAACAATAATAATAATAAGAGAAATTTGTACATCTCCCAATGGAATTTTTTTCTAATTAATTCTCATTTTTGTTCTATTTTGTTAAGCTGAAGCTTGAACATAACAAATACACACTATAAAATATAGACTTTCTACACATGTAAGTTGTGTCGAGCCAATCATTCATGTATTTATGACTTTTTCGTAACAATTTTCGTATATCTATTCATATTAACGACATTTGCATAAATTTAATAGAATCACAAATGCTGCCAATAAAAGCAAAATCATCAAAAATTCCATTAATTTTTTTTTCTCTCAGTTTCTATTTTATCTACGTATTTCACACTCTTTATATGTTTCTATTTTTAAAGTTTTCCTAAATATTTTCTATAAACATTCAAAGGTTTGCCTACGTAGGTATACCTATATGATTATCATTATTTTGATATTTTTTAGAAAATACCTTAAGCTGATTATGGATTATTCATCAAATGTAATTTAACTGGAACTGTAAGGTCAATCAATCAATCAATCTGCAACAGAATAAACTCGTCTTTGATATCTTTCAAAATCGGATCTCTATTGTCTTGATTATTATTCGACGAATCCCTCTGTTTGTAACAGAATTATTGAGTTCCATGCTGTGATTATAACTTTTTTTTTCAGGACAAATCCATCTTAAAAATAAGTAAAATGAGAGAAACAACCATTTTGAAACGAATGCGAATCGTAAAAAAGCTTTTAATAGTATTAACTTTAATTTAAAACAACAAAGCTTTAACTGAATTGATTGTGAAAGCTTCTACTGATCAGACATTGGAAAATGAATATCAAAAGCTGATAATTGAAAGATTAGAGGAGTTTTTCAGGATATGTGTCAAAAGCTCACATTCTCATTTAATTCTTCATACTTATTTTTATAAGAAATTAATCTGAAAATCATTTACAACACCGGCTGAAAACTGAAGTATACCTACGCTGAAAAAACAAAAAAAAATCGAAAATCAATAAAAGACACAAAAACCAACCACCAAATCATTTGATTAGTTTCAGTGTAGTCGCGTGTCGTGGGTGTAAACGCTTGCGCGTTTCAGTTTCACCTCTAACAAATCGCCTATCTCTTCACGGTATTCTAGAGCTTGCACGAGTGGCTGTTTCAGTTGGCGTGTGACCGTTGTCAAGACAACAACTACGCAACAAGTGAACACATCGGTACACCCACCACATGGTGCATTCATATTATGTTATCACTATCATCACCATCATCATCATATCATTAATATTATAATAATAATAATAATCAAAAATACGGAAATTTCTTACGCTTGCTTCAAGTGCCTTTCAGACAACACGAATCAAAACAACCACCATTATTGCATTTAGATAATCTTAGGTGGACTTTTTTTTAATTTTAATTGGGAATTGTGTGCATCTAATAGAGACAGCGACGGTGGTAGTAACGACGTATTTAGTGAAAACAGACAGTTTTATTCAAAAGAAATTTTAGATAGAAGACAGAACACTTTGGCGCGTTTTCTTATGTAGTAAGATTGCTGGACTTTTTTTTGTTTTTTATTGTTGTTGTTTGAGGACATAAAACAATTGTTTAATCGAATCGTATAATGTTGTTTTAATGCACAAATATTCAATACCAACAACATATCTCCACGCAAATTGAATGTGATTAGTTCATTTGTATTCAAAGTGCATTACTGATTCGTCTTTACATCACATATCACAACAGCACATGCACAAAATTCCAGGTGGTTGTCATCTAGAGTTACTCGATGAAAAATTATAAACAATTTATTGGGAAAATTCATAAATAAATAGTGTGATTGTAATAATTATTATTGAAATTTGCCGGTAATACGAATTGAACATATTTCGATACATTCAAGGCAATTCAGTTGTTAAAGAGCAAGGTTATTAAACGAAATTTTCGGTGTTTGCGTCGTGTTTTTTTCCTTAAAAAATATTTCTCTTCGTTATTTTTATTATTAACACTATTACTATCTATTGTTATTATTATTATTATTGAAAATATAGAGACAGAATTTGTATGAGACTCTCGGTAAACCGGGGGTGTGTTTTTAAATAGTGCGCCCTTCGGGGCTATGGATACGGGGGCTTGTTGTTTAGCCCCCACGGCGACGCCTCGGTCCGACGATCAAATTGTTCCAGCACATCCTGGTGATTATTGGAATTCACATCAAAATCACCACCATCACCATACACAGCCCTTTGTTGACGCTTGGCTACTACAAATGCAGGTATGTTTCTTTATTAGAAAAAATAAAATTAATTGTTTTGGAAATGATATCCAATGCTTTATTATTAAAATAAAAAGAGAGAGATATATATATCGAATTGAAAATGATAAATCAATCGATCAAAAACTATAAATCAATCAAGTTGGCGATCAATCAAAAGAAACTATTGGAGGGATTTTTCTAATAACTTTGTTTGTTAAACAGAAATGACAATGATGTGGAAATAATGGAAAATATTTACACAAAATTGAAAGAAAACGTGGATACTCTAGATGAGCTCCCCTTGATTGTTTCAATTAATCTCATCATCTATTTTTTGTCTTACAATAATCAATTCCCAATTTATTATGCTAAACGGATAACAGTACCTAAATAAAGGGAGAAAAACCGTTGAGATATATATTTTTTTTTTAAACAATTTGCAACGCAGTTACAATTAATTATCAATTGACATCTGGGAATCTATTTTAATTACTTATTAATTAGATACAATTAATAATGCACATTTGATATTGAATGTCAATCAAAAATACAATTTAATTAATTACAAATCACATAACTATTTGTGTAAGAATGTTCTTAACTAGATAGTTAACCACGCAATTCTAATCTATCCAAGTAACGTGTTATCCAAATTACTCACAATCAAAATAGATCAATAATACAGACCGATAAACATTTAATTGTTATTTGACACTTGAAGCTACAAAAAAAAAATGATTAATTGTTCGATTAATTATGATTAATCATAGTTTAATAGTATCTAACCAAATACTATCTAGATAATGGTACAATTTTACAGTTAACCAAAATTGAATCGATCAAATTGACTCTGAAATATCAATAATGTTAACAAGGTGTCAAGGCAATCTGGCTAATGTTTGGTGAAGTAATGGTAAAACGATATTTGAAAGGAGATTGTAAAATTCGGAAGTTAGTCAAGTCACGTTTAGTTTACTATACTCATGTTTTTTATAAATATATAGATAATTCTGATTGAAATGAATTCAGAGTAGGTATTAGATAGCTGCAAATAATGGATCAATTAAATTTTTTCTTTCTTGTAAGAAGTGAACCTAACGGAGTGACAATCGAAAAAATTAACAATAGAATCGTTTAAAATTGAATTATTTCTCAAATATTATTTTAAATAGTTTCAAGCTGTGTTCTTATAGTCTAGACTACTCTAGACATACACATATTCACACTTGGATACTTTTCAAAATGACCGCATTTTTCTGAAATCACTTCATGCCTCTATTTCCAACATTATTTATTACTTTTTCATCATCATCATCATCATCATCATGATCAGTCATATTTAATCGTTACTAGAATAATAATATTAAAGAAATTGAAACATTTCACTTTTATACCACAATTTTTGCTATATCATCGAGATTGCTGAAATTTCTAATTGAAATAGATGATAATGTGTACATCAATGAGGTCATCTTGAATTGTCGTTATTTTTATTATTATTATTATTATTATTATCATTTCGTTAATATAAAGGGAAGACCCCGTATTCGTAGAAATACATTAATATTCAACTAACTGGATGATGACTGTTGTGTGTGGTTAACGAATTATCCATGTCATGAAAAACCCGAATAAAAATAATAATAATAATAATAAAACATTTTACGACACTTTTACTGTTTGACATTTTCTGGTTATAAGCCTATCATTATTATTATTATTTTGAATAACAAATTAGTTAATGCTTCAATATTTTATATTGTAGTTATCTTATTGGAAATCTTAAAATCATTAAACTTGTATCAGTAAGAATGGAATACTGATGTTCTAATCGACATTATTATTATTATTATCATTATTATTATAGACAAGTAATTAACAGTTCATCAAGACTTATAATTTATAAAATAACAAAAGTTAGAAAAAAACGTTATCAATTACGATGCAATAAAATAAGATAGAAAATCAATAAATTTATTGTATATTTTGATATTATTGACAATTATTTATTATTAGTTGACTTTTATTAGTAGTCGATACTTTTGCAACTAGGTATATTTATTTAATGAAAAATATAAATATTTCTAAGGAAAAACGATTTTATCAATTTTATGTTTGCATTATTTGTAAGATTATTGATAAAATCGGAAGTCTCTTTGTACTCACTCAGACACACACACACACACACACACACTTACAGACAAATGATAATAAAATTTTATAGTGTTCCAAATTTGGCTTGGCCGTTCCACCAGTAAATGATCATTTTAAATAAGACAATTTAATTACTCGAATTAACGTATAATCAACCTGTTTTAACTTGACTGAATTTCAAAACAATGAATTGTCGGAAGAGGCCTTCTTATGCCTTCTAGTAATAATTTTAGCTGCATTACCGTCCATGTAGGTTTCAATTATGAAGAAATCCAACAATCGGTTGAAGACGGCTTAATGATCAGCCTGTCATTTAAAGGAAGCACTTGCATATAATTAGCACTTGGTATAATAGGTACATTATATTACAACAACTATTATATTTAGTGTTGTACAGGCATATAAATGAAACAAATGACTATTATTTATTTTTGTGTTTCTTGTACTTGTATTGATTATAATAAGGAGGTGACCCAAAAACCATATAGACAACAAGACGGCTTGTAGGGCCTGAAGGCGTTTAATATAAATAAATGTACATGTGCGTCTAATAGAATTAGAATTTGACTTTGAAAATCGTACGAAACAAGAGAAATTATGCAAAAAGAAAACAGTTAACTTATTATTGAATAAATAAATAAATTGAACACCTATAATAATAATAATAATTAGTTAGGAGAATTTTAATATGAATATTGTACGAGTTTTTTTTTCGGTTGTTGCTGTTGTTGTTGATCAAAATACCGGTTGGTTAAATGGGCATGAAGACCAACTATTTATCAACATTTAGACGACTCTTTCTACAATAAATTAGTTGTCGGAAATGTGAGTTTAGTGAGTGTAGCCAGCAGCCCGTGAACACTAACGTGCTATTTACACTATTTTACGGTTTTTATTTTATTTAATTACAGCCTCCTTCGCGATCCTTTGTTTCCATTACTACTACCATACTTGAACATATATGTTTTTTCTTTTATAATAATATTAATAATACAACGAGAACCCCTTTTTCTAACTTATAAAAAATCGAGATATTTCAAGAATTTCAATGACTTTAGTAAACATTCAAAGTTTGTCCCTGTGCGTGAATGTTTGGTTATTCGAAAGAAAAATCTCTGTATAAGGAATTAAACTGATTTTTTCCTCTCATGTTGAAATTGAATTTTCATTAGTTATATAGAAACCGGCAAGTGAAAGTTTTTTTTTCTTGTATTTTTCATTTAAATAATTTCCATAATTCCTAGAGAAAAATCTATTAAAAAAGAATAAATAATGGAATTAATTTAGCTTTTTAGTTAATTAGTCGCATACATGAAAGATGAAAAATTTTCTGTAAAGCGATATAATTAATTCACAATTTTTTATAAATTCGATTATTCCATTTAAAGGAAACAGATACAGGATTAAGGATTATAACAGAATTTATGAATAGGATGACGATAATGTTGATACACATTAGGTGAACAAGGTCAGCTACTTTTCTTTATTATTTTTGTTCTTGTTGTTTGATTTTTATCGAAAATCTCTTTCTGTTCGTCTTCGAAATTTGTCCCAATTTTCCTCAAGAATCTTGTTGGTAGTGAGATTAAAATTGCGTAAAAACAAATTAAAAAGAACTCTTGTACGATTTTTTTTTGTAAAAATGTAGCACACTTTTACTGCAACTTCCTCAATCTTTTATTTCTGTTGTATATAAAAAGATGCAATAAATGTCGAAATTTTCTAAATAAAATTCAAATTCCAAGGAAATTGTTTGAATTTTTGTTCAAAAATCGATCAAGTCAAGGTGACCCAATTTTTTTTCGATATGTGTTGATTTTTTTTTCTCGAAATAAACCAGTTTTGCCATTTTTCGACTGTGTGTCTAAATTAAAAAAGTTTCACCTATGAGATAATTACATTTAAATCTAATCCACCTGTTTATTTATTCATTTATTCCGTAGATATATGTATATCGTCCATATTTAAATTGGTATAGAAAATTTAACTGGACTGGTTGTAACAAATTTTTATGATTTTTATTTCGAACACAAAATCACGAATAATTGTTTTCGTATTACGATTCGGCTACTTCCACTCAGCCAACTTTACAGCAATTTAACATCTGTCAGATGCAGTAGTTTTTACTTTCGAAAATAAAACCGATTTCAGTGAAACTCGTTTATAACAAACTGAATTTTCTCTGAATAGTCTCAAGATATCAACGAAACTCTGTGCAATACTTTTGCTGAATTTGTTATAGACTTACAGTTAGATGCCTCATAGTTATTTTTACTGTTTTTAAATTGAGTTAGCTTCATTAGACTAAATCGACTATAAAAGATGTGATTTAAAAAATGTTACAAATTTTTAGAATGTTGTGTGAACAAGGCCATCATTTGACCAATCTCATAACAATCAACAAATTGAAACAAATAGATGGCATTTATAATATTTGAGGACGTTAAACATTTAAAAACGTAATTTCCGGCTTAATTTAAAAAAAAAAATTATTGTTCGAGCAATAAATTCGATTACCGGAAATTCCTGTTGAATTCACCCTAAACGCTTTTACAAATGAACGATTATTGAAATAAACAGAAATTCCCATACGAAAATTATGATATGGATCGTTAGATTTTCAGACAATACAATAACTGAAACTGAATTTTTTTCAGTAGTTTTATTTTTTTCAGAACAATTAATAAAATTAAGCGAATCACTGAAAGACTTCGATCATAATTGTCGACATTCAGTGAATTATGAGCCTTGTTTTGTTGACTTCTAAAAGCAATAAATCACCTACTGTTACTGGAAACATTGCAGAATTTTATGATTCTCTACTCTTTTTGTTGATGTTTTTTTTTTAATTTGATCAAAAATGAACTTCTTCAAGGCGGGTTGTAAAACTATAAGGAAATCATTTGATTTTTACAATTTTTATTAGTTTTGAAAAATATTACACAACATATGTAGATTGTGTTTGAAATTAACGATCTCGACTAGGATATAAATCGAAAGAATGATGTTGATGTGTTCACTGCTTGATCACATGCAGAGTTTTAAAGGAGTGATTTACTGTGAACTAGGAAGTTGGTTATAAGTCTTGTTGTTATAAGTTTATGTACTGACAATCCATATTACACACATATATATTAAAGGCCTTTTTTCTTTTTTCAAAAAAAAAAATAAAAATAAAAATAAGACAGAAATATCTCGTCTACATAGAAAAATATTGACAACTCTACACCAACGCCAACAAGATAATTACGAGAACACTCAAAACACTGTTAGACGGAGGATTCTGTTAGATTTTCAATATAAAATTCAGGTTGCGTAGGTAAACGGTTATTGTCGTATTTCTTGAAAATTAATTTAAATTATAAAAATTACTGGATCGATAATAAGACTATTTTTATGGTCTGACATGAAACATGCCCAACATTGACTTTTGATTTATTAGAAGATTTAATGGTAATGGTTTGGACTACAACAGCAAAAAAAAACAACAAAATATGTACGTGTGGGTGAAAAATTCGTAAATGTTTGCGTGTTACAGGTCAACATTTGTATTTAATTAGACTAATTCCCCTATTTTGCATAATAATGGTTGGAATGTCCATGTATCTTTTTTTTTTTCATTTTGCAAATTAAAATGTTTATCATTCTTTCATAAAATGTTACAAAAATAGAAACTAAATAGAAACATTATTCATTCATTTCTTATATTATTATAGTTATTAACTTTAATGCAATTAATTTAATTAATTGTTTCATTTTAAAACTATAATACCTACTACACACACCACATTCGTGGCCTATATTTATTTAATAATAATTTATTTGCGTTATTTCTTGATGATTACAAGGCGCTTTTAAATAATTTCGTTTCGTTTATATAGAAGGCGCCCTCGCTCCTTTCAGCAATCTAATCCTGACGGTAACAACTCTAGTGACTCTAACGTTAGGTCAAGCGACCAACCCACACATCCTTCTATCATTAATTCTTTCTTAGCTTTTAAACATTGTGAAACAGATAGAAATAAATGTAGTTTAACTGTGTGATCACCACCGGATGTTAATAATTCCTGTTGCTTTCTAATCTTGCTCTTTTCCAATGTTTTATGTGAACAAAAGGGATGATTTGTTTGAACGGATAAGAATTGTTTTGTCGTCGTTGTCGTCTTGGTCGTCAATTCTATTCTCTCAACTTGTGTGTGTGTGTGTTTGTATTTTATAGTCGTCAAGATAATAAAAAACGATTTAAACAATTGTAGAATATACCTCTATATACAATTATTCAAGTTGTTTTACAAAAGGGCGTTAATTTATTATAGATAGTTTTAAGCGAGAGATAATTGCAATGTAAAGTTAAATCATGGACGATTCTGATTGAGCAAGTCGACAGTTGTGGCTGCCTATGTTGGCATTAATTGTTACTTATGAGTTAACTTTAAGTAACATGACAAAGCTCTCAAACGAACTTGGTTAATTTACTTTATTTGGTATTAACGTATAAATATTTAAATTTTAATCTAAACGATGATAAAATAGAAAGATATTTGTTATCTGTAAAATATTACCAAATATTCTAAATAAAAAATAAGACAATCATAAAATCAACAATCTAAACGTCTCCATTTTTTTATTTTTTTTATTTTTTTTTTGTTATTTTTAATGACCAATTCTAAAATGTTAACGAATCTTTATTTTTATTTAATTATGGGGTAATCAACCCTCTTTCAAAAATTATCGCTTTTATGATCATTTAAACTTTGCAATAAATCAACAATGTTGAATTTAACACTTGATTATTTTACAACTTGGTTGATTATGACAACAAAAGTGTTTTATCTTGTCTTGTGTCTGTGTGATGTTAACCGACAGTTAAATAAAAATTCATAAAGAAAACTACTAACTGACACATGGAAAACATTCGCATGAAAATAAGTGTTAACAACATTTGTGTAGGTGTCATTTCTATACCTATATCTACACAAACATAGGTATACATACAGGTACACGTATAGATAAAATGCAATAATCCCAACATCTAATTTGAAATTATTTATCGGATCGCAACTATATTTACATGGAAGCCCACCTGGTGTTCCATCTTAATCTTTTCCTATCAATTCTAATTTCAACATAGCAAACCGAGATGGTAATATTGAACTTTTGAACCCAATTTCAATCCAACTCTTAATCAAGACTCAAACATGGTATCTAATAATAGTAATAAAGGAAAATAATTATTGTCAAGTTTAATAATAGTAATACAACCATTAAAAAGCACGAATTTTATCAAATTAGATCTAATTGTCGTATTTCCGGTAGTAATTTTCTTTAATCACATGCTTGGGTAGATCATGTAATAGCGCAATGAGTACCTATACCTACATAGGTATATACCCACTTCTTCAGATATGAACGTTTAATCATTTATTTTAACAACATTAAAATGTTGTACTGTTAATTTCCCATATTATAAAGAATAATTATTTATTTATTTATTTCTTATTATTATTATTATTATTGTTGTGTAAATATGTATAACAAAATTATGTGCATTTAGAGATGCTTTCTCTATTTATGTCGCTTTTATTGATGTGTTTATTTTTATCTGACAAGTGTGTAAATATTGTAAGTTACTTGATAAGCACCGCACGTCATAAAATATGAAATATTTGTGTTAATTAAACTCGTTGATCTTCACTAGAGAACAAACAACACAACATAAAACTGTTTAAATATCAAATGTTTAAATGTTGAAAAATTAGAGCGTTTCTTGTTATTTGAAACAAGATGAAGGGAATTATTTTGTTTTCTATGTTATGCGATACCAGTAATCTGGTAACTGGAAGATATTCACAACTATACTATGGTGTAAATATTAGAATTGAAATTAGAATTTTACAATCAAGATACAAACAAAGTAACACCACTGGCAAATGGAATGAATCAATCTGTCGCCTCTTCCAATTGGAATTGGAGTTTGTTGTTGAGCAATAAATAGATAACCATCTTTTTTGTTATAAATCACATTTTCTTAGTGAATAATTGTAAACAAATTTAATCCACACAATCACGATACAATTCCAATTCAATTCGGACTTATCATTCAACTGGCTCCATATCATCTTTTTATCATCTCACCTATTATAATGTCTCTTATAGTTTGGTTAAATTGAATATGTAAATTTCTGACATATTGGTTCTCGGTAGCACTGAATAATAATAAATACAACCGCTTGTTACTGCTGTCGATATGAACATTATAATATCGCTATAGTTGTTGGTTGGTTTGTTGTTGCTGGCCGTTGTTGTTGTTGTTGTTGGATATCTATAAGAAATAAAACTGGCCGTGTGGGCCGCAACTGGGGCTCCTGCACTACTATCCATTTTTACAACAACTAGCTAACATTTGTCATGGACCAGATAGTATATCTGTCAAATTGAACAATACACATTGCCAATAGTATAAAATAACGTTGTGGTTAACATAGTGCCGACTTTACGCCATAGGTGTTAAGTTACGATGCTGAACAATTAGTGTATAATAATATGTTTATGTTGGTATCACTTGACGGCCCACAATATTCTCTTATGTTTACCGGCTGTATATGGAACATCTATGAACGAACAATGCCCTCTTTTATCCGTTATTCTATCAGATATATATGCTTCTATATAACAAGATTTATTCTAAAAAGGAAACAAAACAACAAAAAAATGATAAAAGTTATCTCAACCCTTAATGAATAGTTTGGCGTTTTATTTCCAGAAAAGTAACATGAAATATTTGTTGGATCGTTTAAGCTAATGGCAATACCGTGTAGTGCAATTTATTTTATATTTTAAAATGTTTCTTTCTATGAAGATTTGCATAAAAGCTCAGTATAGCGCATCATAAAATGTTGTCTTAATTTTTCACCGCAATCTACCTTTGGAAAATAACAGAAAAACAAATCGTGAAATTTTGTTGTTGTTATATAAGTAAATCTATCGGAATTCCACAAATTCTCCAAATATAAGTCAGTAAAAACTAGACGATTTTTATGTAAATTTTTTATCACATTTGTAAATATAGAAACTTAAAACTGGATTATTTGGTTTTAAATTAACGATTATCGATCTATTTTTAGTTTTTGCAAAATTAATTATTTTTATAGTGTTACATAACAATAAATTCCGGCAGTTCGGCTATCTTGAATGCATCTCTAAAACCTATTAATCTCAAATTTACTGCAATATTCGTGATAAAAAATGGGTTAAATTTGCAAATAAAATAGCATGTAGATAATTTATTGTCGAAATATTTAAATATTAGAAACTAGAAGGAAGCAAGAAAAAAAAACAACAACAACGTTAAATTGATTACCTATAGATAGATGTGTTGTGGGTCTTTCATGTTTAACATCAATTTAACAAAAATAAAGACAAGATTACGTCACATAATATAAACTATTAATGTATAGCTTACACATATGATAAATAATTATGAATAGACAAGTTGGATCATTTCATGTAATTTTGTTGCCGATCAGGCGGTAACACTTTGGTCTACCATAGCTACCACCTGCTGATTGTTAATGGAGTCGGTACATTACGAATAATTCAAAACAGGAAAAAAATCCAGTTTATAGATTAGGCTTAAGCTGGCTACATATTCTGTCTGTGGGGCGCTTAAGAATTATTGCACAAAAAAAACAATAAAACTTAATTAAATTAGTCTATTGGATTAGTGGATGACGTTGCAGCTTTATTGTAGATATACCATTTAGATATTGGACAGATACCGGAAATGAGATATTAACAGGAACAATGTGGAAAAACGGAGGTGCCCTCTGCTCTATGCCCCGGAACGTGGACGCACGCAGGCTTAGTTAAATCCATCCTACCGTGACTGATTACATAAATCAGCTTTATTTCACCCACTACAACATGAGAGCTGTATGTACATGAACATTTGTCGTGTTTTCTGTATAACTATAATTTTTATCCATTTTGTTCTTTTTTTTTGTTTATTGTTGTTGATGTTGTTTAAATTATGTTTCTACCTAGGCACCTACTCCAAATATGGTTTGATAAACATATAAAAATTCCTTTGTTGTTTTGTGAAATTTAATTGATTGACAGACAGTGGAATTCGGGGTCATATAATTTTATGAAAGGGTGAAAAGTCATTAGCGTATGTATGTTCACAATAAATAAATAGATAGATAGTGGAGAGGAGGGAAGAAAAAAAAAAGGAGTTAAATTGTTCAACGAACATTTATTGACGCATGACCCTAATTATGAAGGTTTCCTTGTATTGTCCCATCAAAATTATATATTGTGGCGGTCGCCATTGTCCATATAGATTAATGACTGACTGTGATTGGTGTGTTTGGTAGCGCAAATAATGAAGTTATTATTGTAACTCATCCTATGGAACGAAGGTTATGATGATCCTATACAAATGAACAATTTTAAAACGGCTTACATTTAAAAAAAAAACACAAATTGCAAAACATTATTAGCTAACAAAGGAACACGACAATAAAAATTACGTTTATCGTTAGTGATACTTGATTTAATTAAATTTCGTAAATTCGTACACACCAACTCCTGCTGTTTCTTTCTACATCTCTGTTCAATTATAACATGAATTTCGATTCGTTTCGCAAACACACCATTTGATTTCATGTTGAAAACTCATGCTGATCTAAGTAATGATCAATTAATTATTTAATAAATTTCAAAAGATTCCATTTAATGTTTTTGAAGAGAGTAGAAGAAATATAGAAGAGATATTTATGAATAAATGTCTATGGGGCAACAATTGTAATATAATATCGATAAAGATGAGGATATCTGCAGGCGCTATATATCATCAAGAGGTTAAACCTTTTAACCTGATGGATTCCTAGATAATGATGATGATGTACCGCTATATAGCATATCAAATTATCACACACATAGAAAGAAGCCACCATTAATAATCGTTACTGGAAGAAGTTCATCAATCGACAAATATGGACTTGCCGCATAACAAAAACGTAACGATAGTCTCAACGTTAACGCTATTTTAATAATGCTGAGCATAGGTTTAAATAAATCCACAACCAATATTGGAAGTGTGATGTTGTAAATTTTGTTGGTATAAAGTCTCTAATGTTCATAAATGCTATAAAATAAATTCAAATGATTTTATTGTTACGATTAACTTTTAATGCACTCATTGAAAGTATCTAATCACCAATAATGATAAAATAATGTTACAAACACGACCACCTTGGTAATAAGATCATAATTTATTAGTAGCAGCTTTGTCTTTTGAATTAGGAAGCTTGATGTTTTCCCGTCTTAAAGTTTGATTGGTTAACGTCTACTTGTTTCTATGTAAATTAGTAGTTTGTAAAGACACTCAATAATAGTTTGAAACAATAAAATAAAAAAACAAACGTTAAAATCATCTAATGAATATCAAGTACTTTACCTACTGTTTTAATGGACACTTAAATCATTGGAATTTCACAATAAAAACTCGTTGAAAACACATGAAATTCAATAAACAATAAAAATTTAACTATGAAAATAATAAATAATACCTACAGGGCAAAAAATGCATACTCATATATGTAGGTACCTATATGTATGTGTAAGTTATTCAATAGTTAAATAAACTAGACAAAAATCTATTATTATTATTACTGTTACTATTATTATTATTATTGTTGTTTACGTTTGTTGTTAAATAAATGATGACCAGACTTTAGGGGGATCTTTGTAAAAACACTAGAGTAGATGAGCACTCTATGCAAGTCACTCTATTCTCTATTCCAATTGCTTTTTTTTTCTTCTCTTCTACAATAAAAGAGATCCCCTTCTTTGATTTTATTGTGTGGGATGGATTCTTTTATTTTCAACAAAAAAAAAAAATTGTTTTTTTTTCTCTTAAACTACAGGTATCAGTTTTTGAAAAACATCGTATGTGGTCCCCGTCTCTGGATCAAAATCTGTCTTTACATTTCTTGAATTTTTCTTATACATCTTTTTTTGTATTTCCTACAGTGCAAAAATTTGCATAATCAAACGATTTTATTCTAAATTTACCTATTTTAGTTGATTAGAATAAAATCAAATTTTTATTACCACCAATTTACGTCAGTTTTTTCCAGCCAGTCTTTCGACTGTTCAAGCTTTTTCTCAATTAAAACACCTGAAGTAACAAAGATTAAATTTTCGAAATTATCCCATTTGCTAACATAGGGAAACTGAAAGTTAGCGTGATGAGGTGAGATTAGATTTTGGAACAGATCAAGTTTGACACGCAAAAAATCCTTGTCTGAGACTGCTAACAGTTACAGCATAAACAATATGTCTGACTGTCAGTCTTATATTAGATTTTAAAAAAGAGAAATTGTTCTGTTCATTTTTGTTATGCATTTGATAGTTTTTTTTAAAATATCCCATTTTGTTATAGTATTGTTTAGATAGAGCCCTTCAATAGTCCACATTACTAAAGACGGTGACAATGCGCATCCGTATCCATGTTGAGACGCAACTTTAACAACATTATTTTGTTAGAGAGTGGTTGTTTTAAGAAAGTGAATAACTCCGTATTGGAATTGCAAAAGATTAATTCATTTAACATTGAAATTGTTGTTTATATAATTAACATAACAATTTTTAACGGAATTTTTTTTTGCCTCAGAATCATAAAATTAAAAGTTATATTTAAATTCTAATAACTATATTTTTAACAACAAAAATGTATAATTAATCTGTAGAAATAAAATTGGATATTTGTTCGTTTTCAAATTTTATTTATAAATTATAGCTTAATTTGAAATTTTGATTAATCATGATTTGTCCAAAAAAAAAAACAAGAAAAATGATGTAATCCTCTAAGATTAGGTAGACAAACATTAATTAATTCTATATAGGTACATCTTTTAATCAGGAAATGTAATATTTGTAAATGTTCGCTGCATTTTTTGTTCTTGTTCTTCTAATTCCTATACAATTAAAGTGAAACAAACAACCAGTTCTAGATTATCGTTGTGTCAACGAAACCGATTACAAGGAATAAGAAATAATTCTATTGATTATCGAAGAGACGCTATACCTACATTTTACAGTTATCCTATTCCAATACATACAACATACATTCATATATTGACAAGTTTGATAAAACAAGTAATAATATAATTATAAATTATAACATCAATTATAATGTGGTTGAACGTGTAATATACGGTGTTATTGAATTACACCCATGATGACAATTGTTTGTAATTAATTATAATTAAATTTTATATTGTATCCATTTAGAGAATTAAATTCCAACTGTATTTATATACCGTTAATGATCCCATCAATTATCAAATTCTCTAGCAATTATTGAATTTATAAAGCACTTTTGTCAATTATTTAATTAAGAAGAAAATGATTAATTAAACTCAATATCTCTTCGTTTTTTTGTTTTTTTCTTAAATAAAAGATACTTAATTGAAAATAACGTATGATTCTATATTTACAATATACCTACATATGCATGTATATATGATATAAACATAGACAATACACCGATAGCATTTCCACATGATTGCATTGGTGATTTATCTTAATGCGGCACATAGGACATGATGTATTGTCTATTGCTAACCCGACATTACAAAATCTCCAAGGTATTTAGGTCGATTTAACATGTAAACGATCATTCAGGATTAAATCGCTTATATTATCATTGATATTTCATCCTTATAAGTGTATGTATGTTGATATTCAATTTTTCGATTAGAAACAAACAAACATTATTGAATATTTGTAAATTCAAAAATGTTAAATTGCGTAATGATGGAGTTCATTATCACCGATATAAATGTATAGCCGACAAGTTTGTTAATTGAATTACAACAGAGAAAAAAACACATCTAGGAATTTTATTAGTTTTTATTATATTATGAAAAGTCATTGTATTTACTTTAGCCATTATTCTAATGCAAATTTTTATTATTATTATTATTATTATTTATCAAACACGTGTTTCTATCACTACTGATCAGATTATACGTTTGTTACTAGTTTTA
>JAZBGY010000235.1:2054-44881 GCA_037414755.1 Lydus trimaculatus | reverse complement strand
CATATAGTGTTTATAATATACTTTCATTTTCAATAAGAAATATTTGTAAACGATTTTGTAATGTTATCGAAATTGCCGGACAAGCCTTCCAGTCTCTCTCTTCTGATGTTGTTTCTATTGTTGTACAATTCGTATTCCTATTGTTATTGTTATTTCAAATGATGATGATGATGATGATGATGATGATGTTATAGGTCGAATTAAATGACAGAATATTTGAAAGTTTCAATATTATTGATTTTGTAAACGCGTGCTGTTATTCATTTCAAATTAGAGAGGAGAACACAAATTGGACACAATAGGGGGTCGTCGCGTTTTCCAATTTCGTTACAATTCAAAACGAATCGACGAAATTTCACAAATTCCACCTGTATACACACATACAAAAAAAACAAACTATCATCGAATTTCGTATGCTGATGAAATCCTCCAAAAATTGATCAAGCGGAAAATGATTACAACAATAAGAAATTTCATGAATATCCATCATAATTATAATAATTTTGTTTAAATATTTCATAATAGGTATGGCATCTTTATTTGGGAAAACGGTTGTTGTAGTCGATTGTTAATTTTTCAATTTAGGCTTTTACCAACTTTCATTTGTGATTTTAATAGAGTTCTGGTCCATGTTACAATAAGTGTTTATATAAAAACACCCACATTTTGTATAGAGAAACAGGCAGAATATAATTTATTTTAAAACAATAGAACACGATTTTAATACAAACCAATGACCAGAACAACATCCAAATACATGACATGGCACATGTATAATTAGCATACAAAGTTATACTAACATCCATGTTCACAGACACATCACCACAGATAGAAGAAGAATGTCGCCGGAAATTGACAGTTTTGTCAATAATAATTGAAAAAAAAAAATAATAATAAGAGAAAGAATAATCATCTTTTGTTACATTACATGAGACATTCGATTGCGAAAAATTAATCGAAACCTTGAAGAAATCGTCGATATTATTCGATATACATAGATAGATAAGTTGATAGTTCAAGGTAAATCGTGTTGGATTACAGACTGATCAATCTAATCAAAGGGATAGAAAACATGAAATTAACTATTAGGTACAACTGCCATTCTCGATGATAAAAATCGAGCTATAAGAAAATTAAAAGATAATTCTTCACCATACTTGTTTCTCTTTGAATATCAATAGTATTCAAATAAGAAAGTATACAAAAAAAAAATGTTCGCTATATCCGATAAAGGTATTATCCTAAATCAAATAATTGTATTTTACAGTTTATTTAAGATAACTGATGTAAATGTTGTCTAATGATTTTTTTAATAATAATAAAATTTCTATTTTGTTGGAAAATATTACAATTTTTCTGAGTCAAAATAAACATTGAAATTTCCATTAAATATTGACAATAATGAAATTTGTTATTATTTGTTAATCCCTATTCAAGGATAACAAAATGTCGATCCAATAAATTCAAATAATGTACGTATACAGAGTGTAACAATAATGAAGCCCACGTATCTCAGCTATTAGTGGAAGAAAATAGAAAATTTAAAAATTGCCTATGAATAAATTTAAATTTACAATACTTCTTGTCGTTGTTATTGTTGTTGTTATTAAGAGTTTAAATCGAAGCTTAAAGTTGTGTGTATATTCCTAAATCACAATCCACCAACACATCAACAATAGGTAAGCTTTATAGATTTCCACTAAACCAAACAAAAAAGAAAACAACAAACGAACTATTTCCATTACTATTGCGGATTTATTCAACAATCAGTCATCGTAAATTAAATTTAATCAACAATAACAAACCAGTCTGTACAATGAACGGAACTATCATCTTCACGATATAGCCAACTCATGTATAACTGAATTGAAGACAAATAGTGTAGATGACAATCTAGGCAAAAAAAATGATAGATCTATTTAGGTGAAGTTATCACTCACGTGTTCGTCATTAGCTTTGTTTCATTTATTTGATTTGATTTTCTAGAATTAGTCTCGCGACCTACAAAAATTGACCCACAGCTTGAAAACCATCCATATAAACCATATGAACACAATCAATTCATAAATCATTTAGTTGTATGTTTGATATTAACACGTGACAGCTTTAGAAATGTACAAGATCGAATAGAGTGGTGGTCGAGATCTAGAATTATAATAATGACAACAACAACAACAACCAACAAAAATAAAGAATACAACAACTAACATTTAGTTTTTATAAAATCGACCAGATCATGGGGTACAAGATAGTTTCCGACAATATACATACACACACAAAAAATACACATGAAACGTAGGTGTAGACAGACGACGAATACATGTTAAAGCTCGTTCGCACAATAATTTTTGTAGGCGTTTTGATTCCATTGTGTGCATATTCCCATTGAGAATTGAAATATTAATATTGACTGGACCAATGGACAACAAACAATTCTGACCCTGTCTGATCAAATGAGATGAAAACCAATGTCAGATGACACCGTCACCTTGTCAGGCATCAACAAAGCAACACGTTTTTTCTTGTTTCTGAATATAAATCAAAATGGCATAACAATAATATAGGTGTCATGTCGTGATATAAGTACGTTAACACTACACGGCAACGTTCTAACTTAAATCTGAAAAGTAATTCGAGCGAATCGATTATATAGAAGGGCGTATGCTTGTTTTGTAAGTGTTGGATTTGTAATTTAAACAAGAAAAAATCCAATAATAGCTGAAGTTTTCGAAAAAATCGTAATAAATAATGACAGAAAGTGTAACTTGAGAAAGTAATTTCAGTTACTGATTAAAAAATATTGATAATAATAATAATAATAAATCCTTAAAAATCGATTGACTTTGTTAGGAAATTAGGTCAATTTGAAAATTTCACAATTTCCATATGAACATGTCTAGTCTTTTGAAAATTCCAATTTGTTTATCTGTCTTTCTATAATATTTTATCTTTCCAACTAATTGGCGCATAATAATCGCAGAAAGAAAACCGGTAGGTAGAATTTCATGTGTGTGTGTGTGTAGATACGTTTTAAAATCGAATCAACTAGGTCAGTCAACCGCCTTAGGATCCGGAAATTCGGCAGATTTCACCTTATCAAAAATATATTTGGAAATAATAATAATAATAAAAAAAAAACAGTTTCTATACAGCTACTGAACTTATCACGAATCAATCTAATTTCATAATCAGTTTGTTTACTGGCACTGTAGATTTTATTAGAAAATCGTGAAATAATATTATTAGCACACACCGGTGATATTAGCAATAAATACAAATTATTGCATCGTTTCTAAATTTTTCAGCAAATCGAAACAATAATTTTTCATTAAAAGCAAACAAAGTAAAAAAACAAGTATCAAGGCTCACAATTGTTGGGAAAGTTTGAAAAAATCGATCAGGAAATTCACAATTATTACATCAAATTTGTGGTGTAAGTTTTCAGTTGCAAAAAAACAAAAACATTACGAAGGTTTGTGGTTTTTCATATCGATTGATTAATTCAAAATTCTTTTATTAATGATAATAGGAAAATCTCACCTGTACCTATACCGGCAATATTGCGATAAATCACCTCGGCTTATCAGTAAAAAATCCAATACATTTTTCTCGTGTTGTCGTCTTCTTCTTTGAATAATCTTTGAAAATGTGTAAATATTGAACAGGTATTTGGAAGTTTCGTTTATTTTACTTATCGGTATTTTTCTAAAAATCATATTTATGTAGTAACTATAGTGAATAGAGTTATAACAGTATAACCACGCCTTTAGTGCACTACAGATGATAACAACAGAAAAATCTCCCAATTTGTCTAAGAAGGTAAGAATCTGCTTATTATTCGTTGATGTTTTCATTAAAACAATTATTAGGAATTTATCTGATTGATTTTTAAAGAAAAAAATAATAATACTAATGATAGTGTAGAGATTTGTTTACGGTTGAATTGGCGCCTTGAATTCCCTTTATATATTCCATAAAATCATATTTGACATTTTCAGTTAGATGTTTTTATTAATGAAAAATTTCATCTAATCACATTTCAGGTTAAGCAATTAATTATAACTCAATTAATTATTTCAAGGTATACATTTCTATAGTTGATTGTGAACTTAAACGGTGATTATTATGAAATCTGTCATGTCATTAATTTGATTCAGCGTTTTTTTTTCTTCTCTCTTCTCCTTCATCTTTTCCTCTTAATTAATAATAATTATACACACATATAGGTACGATGTAATTTTATTACTAATTAATTTTGTTTTGGAATAGGAAAAAACTTGGGCGTTTTCAATAATAATTGGAACAGTTTCAACAATAATTTAATAATAATAATAATGAATGAAGAATAAAAAAATTCTTTTGTAAATTCATCACGTCTGAATCTATGTAATTTCAAGAGAGATACATATACATAGGTACATACATACAACACAAACTAATCTGTGTAAGAAATTTCGTAACTATCCGATACATTCAACATTCACGATTCCTTTGTATAAACTATTTACATTTAATTGATATTACACTATGACAAATGGAAAAAAAAACGTTGCTGTTGTGTTGTTCGTGACCGATTTTGTATATTAATATTTTCTAATAAAATTCAATTATTATTGAAACACACTGCAAAAAAAATCTATTATCTTGATAAGAGAAGCTCAATATCAACATTCTTATTAATAACAAAGAAACGATTTGCATTATAAAATGAATAAAAACGTGTTCCATCTAAGCACGACAATCATTCTCATGACCTACAAGTCCCTATATTAAAATTACTAATTACACACTTTAAATGATTAATTAATTTCGGATACTTCCGTATGCTACTATCTTTAAATTTCATTTATATAACACAGCCGAATTATGTCAGGTAGATATTAAAATTTGTTATGCCAATCAGTCTAGGAATGCTGCTTGCTGCAGCTTTCAATTCAATAATCACAAAATTAACCATCAACTCATTTTTATCTTAAATTAGAAACAATCTATAATACGTACGTCATTATATTCCATCTATTGTAATTTGGTCAACTTCACTTTGCCATATTTCTTGTGAAAGTATCTTAAGTAAACCGTTCTGTATATTGTTTAATGAAATACAATCGAGTCTAATTTGATATGTGACATTGACTTGATTAGTGACAAGAAAGAGAAAAAAATTGATTTCATAACTTATGTGGAACAATTAATTGCAAATTCTTTGATATGCAAAAAAAAATGATTGATAACTTTACCTAATCTAAAAAACAAAAATTTGAATATTACATAATCGATTATTTATTACGAAATAATAACTGTTTGTTTGCATATGTTTATTTGTTTCTACAGTATGTACCTATCTATCTAATTTGAAATCATCACTCTTAATAAAGAAATCAATATTACAAAATTGCTTATTTTCATCTATAATGGTAGGTTATATGGTTTTGATTCAGTATAGAAATAAATTGCCTGATAGATGCAGAGATAATAAAATATATAAGAGGAAACTATTGTGTTTTATGTCTAGATTTCCAAATCTCCAAGTGGGTTAATGCTAATCAAAATCAATACTGTTGGCTTTCATTATATGGAAAACTGATTGAAATTATTCGTTATTAGGAACTATTTACTCAACATTTTATTTAATGGAAATACAGTTTTCCTTATCTAGAATTCATTATTTTTATGAAAATTTCCTGGTTTTGTTTTCTTTATAATTTTCCAACATTACTATCATTACTTAGAAATCTGACGCTTTCTTTTTTTTACAAGACTCAAAGTGGACATTAATTATCAAAATAAATAAAAATAGCCCTACAGATCTTCTCTAATTATCGTTGTTCATCCACTCGATCAAAATTTAGACAAGCGTTAAAAAAAAACGAGTTCAAATATTATCCTTAAGGCGAAACAGTGTTCTTTGACTTGATTTATAATTTTTAGAGTTTCATCTTCAAATTATTCGCGTAATAAAATACCACGTGTTTTTTTTGGTAATTTATCGTTCCGTTAAGTCTGAATCCAAACTATATTTCCGTCATAAGAAGAGTATACAAGTAATATGTCAAGATTCTTCAAGTATGTTTTATTAGGTGCTGTAAAAGATAAGAGAAATACTATTTAAATTTGAAAGAAAAAAGGCAATAAAATTCAAACTATTACGTATATAAAAGTGGTTTTTAATGATTTTTGAAGAAAACTCTTATATAATCCATATATAGATGATGAATATGTGTGCCTTATTATGGTTTGAAAAATGAAAAATCAAATCCGCATATTGGTCAATACAATCCTGTCTCGGATCGGTTGGTTGTATGCTAATCCTTAAAAGGATCATCAAGGTGGTTTCAGCAAGACATACGTACATATATACGCAATTAAATTGACTGTCGCCATCGTCCATGAACAGAATACCATTGATTTATAATATCGACTTTAAATCGATCGTTGCCGGAATGTCTGGCTTGTCTAAAGAAGATTACTTGGTAATTACCAATGATTTTTCAAAAGCAGGTTTCTATCTAGAGCAAACTAAAGAATATCGTTTTTCTCTTTTCTTAATAAATACACGAATTAAAATAGTGGACATAAAAGAGGTAAAGTAATAGCCATACCGTTGTGATAGGAATGCGGAAAGCCGGTCAAGATTCTTCTCTCTTTCTCTCTCTTTCTCTCTCTCTCTCTTTCTGTATGTTGAAAGTTTAAAAAAAGGCTAGAGCTACTCTTTGAGTTTCGTGAAGATACAGAGGAAGACTGCATGACGGCAGCAACGGCGGCGGCATCATCGTGTGTTGTATGATCTACAATATACCTATATATTGTAGGTACATCTATATACATTTATTATATCTAGTTGGTTATCCTGCAACCGTTATTTTGCTCGCCTGTCAACAGACTCAACCATAAATTTGTATTGCTCACACCTGATTTTTACGATTGACGTGCGTGACGGAAATTATTTATGACCTGCCCTTTGGTAATGCTAGAGAACTGGACATTTGGATGTGAAGAGTTCATACAAATAGTAAAAATACTGCTAGTTTTGCTGTTGTTGTTGTTGTTGTTGCTGCTGCTGCTGTTGGATTTCAGACACGATTCCACATCGTATAACTACATGTATACTCTTCCTGGTAACTGTACAAGAATTAAAATCATGAAAATCAATAGAGGGGAAAATCTGTAACAACATGGGTGATATGTGTCGTTTTGTTGGTTTTGTCAGAAAGGCTGCCGTCCTATAGGTACATTGAAGCAATCAATATACGTTTGAAAGGTGATACTTGTACCGTTTTATATAAAATGGATGCAATAATGTTAAGTCAACAGTTTTATCAATAGCATGAACATGTCAATGATTCTCCTGCTCGTCGATTTGCTATTTTATATTGAACGCAATTCATACATAATTTATTAAATTTATTCTTGCAGTATTTTTATATAACAAAGATTAATTTAGAAGCATTTGTACAAAACGAAAAAATGCAAGTCATATATTTGCAATTACATTAATGGTCTTTTAGTAGGTTTTTTTCTTTGCACATATATACCTATAAACCAATCCATTTTCAATTTTTTTCTTTTTCTCTCCAATCATATATTTCATGTCAGAGACAACAGATCTTGTTCTAAATTCATTTGGTAAGTTATTCTCTTTTGTAATTAAGTTTCACTTTCGCAGAAATAAACCAGTTCGAGACAATATTTTTATTACGTACAACTCATACGATGCTTGAAAGCTTATCCATTTCTTTGTCATGACTTTCTATTATTCAATCATAATTCTAATTATAGAAAAAAAAGGATCATTTCTCTGATAGGTAATTCTAATTAACTGAAAAATTATAAATTCCGTTAATTTCAATTTTTTTATAGTTGTTGCTTGTTGTCGGTTTTAATTAATATTGTGCAAATGATATATTTTTTTCGTGAATTTTTCAAACAAGAAAAGATGTCATCGTCTGCTCCAGTGTACCGTTTGATGTATATTTTCCAGTCCGGATTAAGGGCCTGAAGCGTTTCAAGCTCTAGACTTGTATACCGTTATAAAGACCGGAATAGTGAAAGCGATTAAATGATTTCTGCTCGATACAGACCGGAGTCCACCACATTTTTATTAACTAAATACACACATATAATGTGTGCGTGCATACATATACATATAGATATCAATAAAACTAGACATAGTTTAAAAGATTCCATCTAATCGAGAATGGAAAGTTATCATTTTTGTAGAATAGATTCGAAAATTGCACCAACGACATTTACATTTTTTTCTCAGACAATAACGTTATCAGCTGTTCGAATATTAAGTAATAAATTCCCCATCAATATATATATATATATATATGAGTGGTAATTTAATTGCTTTAGTCCTGGAGGAAGTGTGTAATAGTTTTGCGACCATATATAGCACCGTATGGGAGAGATAATTACGAAATGCGATATATCACACATATACACACACACGCACATAAACAACAGATACTGGTTGTTTGTAGTTAATAGAGAGAAAATTTTGCAAAAAAATAAGCGAAAAATGTTAAACTCGTAGTAGAATAATAGACATGAAATAAATGGGAAGTATCACCTACTACACACACCATTAAGAAATCTTGTTGTTAAGACGAGTTGGAGGTATTTCTTAAACAGATAATTTCGCTACAATCATCAATTATAAATTGAAATTAATTTTGTAATTGACAATGATTTATCTTTTGCAATAAAAAAAAAACTTTAGCTTACATCATATGGAAACTTTACCTATAATACCATTTAACAAACATTCTACAAAACAATAGTTGGATTAGAAGAAATTTTGGTGATATAGAATGATTCATTTTTGATGTCATGTCGATTATTTGCATACGATTAGATTATTCTGTTAAGAAAACATTTCAAAATTGGCCAACAATTGGTAATAAATAATCTAATTGAGATATCTGTGGATAAAACATTTTCAAGGTAAATTTACTTTACAGGAATTGTAGATTTTTGATAACGACAATGTTAGCGCTTCTTATTGATAATTCAAATTATTAATTTTATAAAAATCGATGGTATACATACCAACCAGTATTGTTTGAAAGAAATTTGCAAAACGAACAAATACGACATTTGTTGTTTACGACAACGCATTTATAAATTGCACGTAAATTTCACAATAATATGTGCCTTTTTCCATCCTTGATCGGCATTACTTATAAGCCACAATAATAAAAGGTTGTTTAAATTCAGGCAGTGGTCGAGGTGAAGGAACCGTAAATGGTTTTGATATGTTGAACAGTAAAGTGCATGTTCAATGTCGGTAGTTGGGATATTGGATAACATCGTTTCTATCAAAACATCTTAAAATAATAATATTTTTTTTATATATCCTACAAAATGAAAAACAAATTATTGTTGTTGTTGTTGCTGTTGTATAATTGAATGTGACGATGAAGAACAACGAAACAAATGTTGTAATTATTGATGTATAATTGACACGAAACAGATTTGGTATGCTTCAGGCTTTATTTTATCTACATATAGACAGTTATAATACATTCATACTAAATGCAATGAATTGATAACATCTATATTGCCTTATAAATACGTTGTTGCACAACTAAATCGAACTTAAGTAAGGAATAAACGAAGTGTAAAAGTTCATGGTAAGACTTGATACTGAATTTTATTATTTTTCTCTTTCTCTCACAATCAGTCAGTATAGGTACCTATACCTGTAGATATAGGTATAGAGATATGTAGAAGTATCTATCTATCTACATGGTTAGTTAATATTGGTTTATCGATAAAATGTAATAATTTTCAATCAGAAAAATTTCGAAATAACATTGCCAAGATTTCACAAAATGATTGTAGTATTATTGAATCTGTACATGTTTAAATTTAAAAAAAATAAATATTGATGTATATATCAAACAATAACATAACAACAAGGACTTGCGTCAGATCAAGCGAACCACAAATAATGATAGAAAGTTATTTCGATCGAATTCCACCGAAAAAATGCTACTTTAAATTATCATTAATTGCTGGGTTATTTTTGCCTCGTGTAGTGTACCTACATAGGTACATACATAAAAAATATATCTATATATATAACGTTAGTTAGACGACTTTGACAGTGACTTTGGAAATAGAAAGGTTGTATGTAGTGTTGTTTTTAACTGGTGTGTGTGTGCAACTCAATTTATTTTTTGAATGTCTATTAATTGACACATAATTATTTAAAACGATCGCTTATGATTAAAAATTCGTCAGAACAATTAACTATATTATCATTTGTTTTTTTTATATGTAAATTCCTCGAGGTCAATAGAAAGTCGATTGAAAAAATGCAGACTAATTAGTTGCTTTCTTGCTGTTGTACAAATTAAGCTTTTTGAGCTAAAAAAAAAGAAACAAAAAACAGAAAGACCAAAAACGTATATGTATATTAAAAGGACTACAGCTTTTACACAGAGAAATAACAAATAAGGAGTTAATTTTCAATTAAAAGTATAGCTACTGTTTTATTATTGATTTGTATTTATTTTTTTTTTTTTTTTTTGCTTTTAACCATTCAAACATATGATTGTGCATATGTGCAAAGGCCAAGGTTTACCACCTACATTAAATATTTAACACACAACATATATGAACAAATCAAGATCCAAAGCAATTGCTATCCTTTTACTATCAATCTAATTGACGCCTATAATTGCATTGTTTACATAATTTTACAAGAATTTCGCATTTCGGTGGCAGTCACGATTTTTCTCATTAATATCTCCATCAACATCAAAGCTTTATGAAATGTTAATTTCCTATAATTACACTATCTTTACCTTGATTATTATTATTATTATTTATTTTAAAATTATTAAAGTCGATATACAGAATTAAAATAATTGTTATATAATGTCATTCATTAATAAATTTTATGAAAGGATCAAGATTAATCGGGTTTTGATTTTATGAAAGCCGCACATTATTGTCAAATCACCAATTCTAATTCTATTAAAAATAAATTTATTATTTCTTATTATTATTATTATTATGATTAGTATTTATATGAATACCTGTATAGTTACAATACAATGTTTATATTATATGATTGTTGCAAATACATAAACCTAATTATAGATAGTCTTATCACATTTAATGATCATTACTTTTATTTAACCTTTAAACAAAAATTTGAAGGTGAAGCTCTTAACATTTAGTCCTAAGAGCTTTACCTAGAAAAATCACGAAATAACTAAACTACAACATCCTGTATTTGGATATAAATTTACCTTTCAACTAATCGAAAATGGTAAATGTTGAGATTGCTGTTAAAATTCCCGTAAGTACAGAGATTTGACTGTAACATGTCACTTTTACTAAAAATCTTACAACAATAATTTATTTAATTAAAACAACACTTGATGGATAAATATTTCAATAACAAGATATGTCAAGATAAATATTACAAGTGTTACGAAAAAAATTCTTTGAAAAAAATTTAGTTTCAGTCAAACAGAAAAAAAGAAAAACAACAACATCCATAAATTCTATGAAACTCAAAATCACTAATTAGCAATTTAATTTTATGATTAAATATATTCGTAGTAAAACTACAAATTTTTGTAAATCTCTCTTATATTAACAAATTATACAAAGTTAAGTGTGTAATTTTGTTATAAACGAGTTTTTGATTGTTGTAATTTTTGTTTTTTTTTTTGGATGTTCAGACAAACATTATATTGCTCTAAGCGACATAATGTTTTATTTAAGAAAACTGCAATTTTCTCTCCCATTATTTGTTGCAATTTCGACATTTAAATAATAATGATAATAAGGAACCGTCAAAAAAAAAAGAATGAGATTGCAACATGTTTGTATATGAACACTCACTCTCTCTCTGTGTCTCGTGTCTTTGAACAACAACATTTTCGGTACAGTGATTGATTATTACATAAATGTAATTGAATAATGACATGATGTTCGTTTAAATGACAAGATTATGATCGTGACGGCATTGGTCCACAATTATTAGAACAAGGACAATCGGATTATGTTTTGCAAATGATCCATTATTAGATCATTTGCAAATCTAACGGGGTATAGGAATGATTGTTTTTTTTTTTGTCTACCAATGATTTGTTTAATTTGTTTTTGTTATTGTGAAATCAAAGAGGCGGTCCAAATTAGACTTAATATTTGCAATTTGTATACATTAATAACAACCAACAACAACAACAACAACAATTGCTGAGTAATGTTGATGAAAATTTTGATTGACACACGAATCTACTGTTTGAATTTATTGTTTGAAAACGGTACTTGGAAATTTTATTTATATTTATACATGTCACATTCAACAATGGAATAGGTTTTATAATTAGATGGAATAATATTTTTTATATTTTGAATCATCTAGTAAAATACAATGCCCGAATCAAATATTTCCAACATTTCAATTGTCGATTGTATTTTAAATTTTCAACTTGTCTAATTTAAAATAATAATAATAATAATAATAATAAAGAAAAAAATTCAATAAACTTAAAGTAAACGGTACGTTACTTGCAATTTATTAAGAAATAACATTACACGGCTGTCGATTTTCGTTTATAATAGAATTCAACATTAATGTTTTTATCAGAAACTTGTGAGAATTCATTAAATTGTGGTGTCAATTCTTTGTAACAAGTTCTTTTATAATAAATAGTGAATAGCCTTCTTTATACGGGACAGCTATAATGATGATATACATCGAAAACGAAATACAAGAAAATAATTAAAGTAATTCAATACAGAAATGTGATTTCCTAAGATATTCATTAACTTTTTATATACCTATTTCTTGATTTTCCATTTTACCTTTAATAGAAGTTAAGTACATATAATTTATTGCCATGGAGATTTCAATTAAATGAAGGCGGAATTTCCAAAAAAAAAAAGAAACCTAATGAAATGCCGACAAAACAAAACAGGATAATTGGTAGGCTAACTAAAGCACGCAATCTAATAGCGGATGAGACAAACAAAAAATCCATTTTCGCTAACTATTCGAGTCTAACTACTGTTCTCTAATAGTCCAAGTAGAAGTTTCGAGTTCGAGTCGCTTTGAACTCGACTTACGAAATCCATACTTTTTGTCGGCTTAGACCAGCAATAATCAAGTTACGGATAAAGTTAGGAAAATGAAAGTTGCGAATAACGCAGATAGCCGTAATTAAAAAACAGAATAAACAGGATATTGAGAATTTCTAGCGAAAGGTAATCGATATATATAGTTATTATAAAAGCAATGAACATTAAAAGAATAACAAAAACGGAAAGCAGATTGATTCTTTTCAAATTTCCACTTTTTCCATTACTTTATACTTCACCTGATTAGTTACACAAAGTATAAAATATTATTATCTACTTTTATAAATTGGTCAATTAATTATCTACTCAATTATAGTCTTAACTGGATGTAGTGTTAGTCGATGTAGTAGTAGTAGTAATAGTAATAGTAGTAGTAGTAGTCACAATTACATACAGTCCTCATTTAATGAAATGTAGTAGAACTGGATTTATTTAGAAAAAAAAAACAACAACAATTTCAAATTGATTCTGTTACTAATAAAACGAATATAAGAAGACAATTTTATTGGAACATGTTTCAATGGAACATTTCCTCTTCCTAAAATGTAAATTAATTTTGTAGCATATCATTTATAGTTCAATTCTAGTTAGATACTTTGACAATGCTGTAATATGTGATAAATTCCAACACGTAAAGTATTTATAAATACGTGCATGTGCGTGTGTATGTGTGTGTGTACCTATAGAAAAACTTGCTTCTAATATCAAGCTAAAGCCATCAGAATATACACCTGTTAATTACTATTAATTTTACAGTATGTTACAGGTGTTTATTTATTGATGAAATTGATGGGGTAATAGTTAATAAAATCAAAATCATATAGTTATAAACAAAAAATGGAATAGTTGCGTGTGAAATTAAAACTTCATAAACGCTTCTTAGAAGTTGCCGGTTTCTACAAGTGTTAAGAACCTCATTACCAATAATATAATCACGACAATTCGATTCAGTAAAAGAAGACAATGTGAAATAAACAACAATGTAACATTACATGTTAAGTACATCTATTACATGTTTTTAATGAAATTCAACCGACTACTTAGATAACAAAGTATTAACATTTAATATAAAGATATATTATGTGTAAGTTTATGCATAAATGTATAGTTTTTTGATTTATAGTACCACAATATACCTATACGTATAGCCGCTGATATGCTTCCTCATTGCTTCAAAGCAATGTAACACAACCGACGACTAAATCGATTACATTTACAACAACGCGGTTGGTTAATCAAACAAAAAGCAGAAGAAATTCTTCAAATACTTTCGGGATTTTTATTGAATTTTCAAAATCAATTTCTAAAATAATAAAGGCATTATTTTTCTTATATTTATCTGATGATTAGTTCATTTAGTTTTAATCACGAAGAAGAACTTTAACAATAGCAATAAGATTGACATTTTACGTTTTCAACTATAAGAAGTTATATGGTTATAGTTCAGTGGTTGATCTCTAACAATAGATGCATAAATTCTCATTGTTACTTTCACAAAATTTCCTTAATGTTGTTGTTGTATTTCGCAAAAACAACAAATATATTGAAACAATAACAGGTCTTTTACTATACAATATACAGGTATATAGAGGTATACAGGAGAAGGAGTTTTACAACAACTACACCAACTGGTAAATCAAAAGAAAATTGAATTTATCTTTGACATTTAATTAAAGATAATTGAAAAAGACGACGAAACTTTTTATCATAATGTGCTTGCCTTCAACAAAAAAAAAGAGCCTAAAATGTAGTTTTTCGGAAATTTTATGCAAATTGTATGCAATAAGCCTACACATCATTAAACAAGATAAATTATTACATTTTTCATAAACGGTATATAGTAGGTACACACTGAAAATAGGTATATTTTTTTATCAACTGTTGATTTATATTGTGTTTTCTATTTCCTGAAATCCGTCCATTGTAATAGGCTTTTATTGTTAATTTCTGTAACTTGCGTTATGATTTATACAATACGTATGTTAATAAAACTGACTTAAATCGTGTAATTAACGTTTACTCGTGAGTCATGAGGAAACATTGTTGATAAGAAAAAACCGCCCGTTCTTAAACTAGGACATTCAACGTTTGTCCTACTGCGGATTATTACTACCTTTGTTTCAGAAAAATACAAACACTGTTGATTCTAGGATCGCCCCATGTAAAGGATCATGTTCTATAAGTCTTATCACTTCAACAGTAAAATAGTAGTCACGTATTTTTCTACTTCATTGCATTTGCGTTTTGATCGATTTAAAATTGATTTATTTTACATTTTAGTAATGTAAATATAAGATTATCTTTCGCAATCAAATGGGGTGTGTGTAACGGAAAACCTTTTTGAGAACTAACTATAAAGTTGAAAACAAAACAAAAAAAAAACAAAAACATTTTGAAATGGCAAATAATTCCCAATGAGTTAACCACAAACGTGTAACATTAAAATTTACAATACTGTTTCAGTTACAACAGTTATCACTACAATATGTATTCATGTAAACCACAACAACTAACAAATTGCAATAATAATAACAATAACAATAATAACTGCAATTGTAATCATTTTAGAAAATTTGTTTGTGTTTTCCTTATAACATGAATTTCGAAAAACAATTCTAGACATTTTTTCTAGATACATGTACGTACTCGTAGATTGATTTGTATGATAGATCGATACATGCTTTTATTAAAATAATAATAATAATAATAATAATGGTAATAAATAGAGATCATGGAGTATAATAGTAGAAGATATTGCGTAATAGGAAGCTAATACAATTTCCAGTCACACATTAGACATGTCTTATAAATTCTAACATGAATTTAATCAGATGAAATGTTAGTTTCAACAAGAAATTTATTGGTAAACCTCTTTTACTCTCAACTCTATTTTTCATGTTGTTCTACTTGTTGTTGTTTCTATTTAAATATAAATTACAAACCCGAAATAGTGTCCAAAAATAAAACGTGATTTCTATTATAATAAGAATGATAATAAAATCAACATCATCATAAAGCAGAAAAAGAAGACAGCCGCTAGATAGTAATATAATAAATAATGAAATTTGTGTTGTTGCATTTTAGAAAAGTAGAGAAGGAATTTTAATTAATACTAAAAACGTTAAACTGGACCATATAGACATATACAGTTATTTATTTAGAAATAAATAAAAGATATTTCATCGATAAATAATAATGTAAACAAATTGTGTTGGAACTAATTTTTAGTGTTAATTAATCCGGACAGATGCCATCAAAATTCATTCAAGTAACAAATCGATTTATTATAAAATCAGGATAATTGGACAACAAACTTTATTGTATGTGGCTACTGTGGCAGGCCTACTTTTCCGTACGTTGTCGTACAAAAGTTCACTCTGAATTGTCTTTGCTTTGGATTAAATTTGTGCAATTAGTAAATATATGTGAAGGAGTACCGGGTGGTAGTTTTAAACAATGAAGATAAGAAATCTCACCTGTTAAGTCCAAAACATTGTTAAATGCTCTCCTAATTGTTTAATTTTTTTTTATACTCTTTTTGTTTGCAACTTTTTCTAACACTATACGTTCTTTTTTGCAGGTAATGACGACTTATTGTTTTAACCCTGGGTTCAGTTCCATGTAGAAGACCTATTATCTCACCAAGTATGTATGTGAATATCTCAGTTAGAATAATGATAATTTGAATTTCAACACAATAATGATCATTATTAGAAAATGAATAATGATAAAAGAAATATAGTATAGAAACTATAGATAAGATGATTAATGAATAAGTTTTTCCAAACTCTTTTATAAATAAAATCAAGAGATACCTGAGAGCCATTAGTAGAAACATCTCAACCGATATAGTCCTAGCTCGTAAATACTTTTTTTTGTTGTTGTTCTCGCTGTTGTTGTTGTTGTTGTTGTTGTTGTTGTATTTATTTTTCTTCTCTTTTACCTGAAATCTCTCACGTTGGATTTCTTCTTTAAACACTTTAATTTTTTCCCACTTTAATTTGTGCGTTGTGAAGATGTTGTAAATGTCAACCATCGACACATTTAGCATGTCATGCTGGATTTATCTGCTAACCTTTTGGTCACATTTATAACAACAACATTTATAGTAACGAAACAACATTCATCGAGAAATAAAATAAAGATCTAAACAGATTTGTCTGTTGTTGCTGTTGTTGTTGTATGACAAAACTAGTGTATAAAGACTTGAAAATGATAGTATTTCGTTGTAATTTTATACAAATTACCAACATACCTTCTTTTGATCTTAATTAGAATCTTGACTAGAGAGTAGAAAAGTTCATTGGTAGATAGATTAAAGACATGAAACTAAATTTTGTTATAATTGTTAGTTTCCAAGAATTACCGATTAATTTGCGGTAGTTGCCGATGGCACTTCTTCACTACAACGCGTGGCATTATTATTACCTAAAGGGAATTGAAAGGTGAAACAAACTGAAATGTTTGATGATTATCATTTTTAATAAAAATAAAATTAAACGAAATGGTAAATCTTGTCGATTTAATTCTTTAGATAAATGAAATAGAATTGTAAAGTTGGGAATGAAATGAAGGCGAAAAGGTGTTGTTGTTAGGTCATTGAATGTGTCAATTAAAGACAAAAGATATCTTGTTTCCGGTCGGTCGCCTTAAATATCTTTGAACAGAAAACCAGATATCTTGGGACGATCTATTAAACAGTCTTAAATTTCACCATTGACAGTATAACTCTGTTGTTTTATCCATTAGTTTTTCACAATTTCTTTCAAACCATGGATGATAAACATTTAAAGATATTTATTGTAATCTTTTATATGTCATTATAAAACTTGTGCATATCGGATACATACGGAAACGTAAATGTAAAACTTATGTCTTGGAACAACTACAAATTGATGATGATTCATCATGTTCTTTCAACAGAGACTTTTAACAATTCCTTCACCGTGTTAAAGTGAAATATGAACAATTTCATTACATATTCAAATCTCGACTAACTGGTTAGTTTAGTAAAGGGTATACCTATCTACTGATCTCACCTCTATCATTCTGTCATCTAACATCATACATGCCGCTTTTACCTAATTTAAGTCTTAACTCGTTTGGTTCTTTTTGGTGACTAAGCAATTCTTTATTATTTCCAATTTGGCACTAATTAGATCCTTCTGCATATACACAATCATACACCAAGGCTATTGATTGTTAATCAAACAAAAGAGCACTAATTATTGATACCAAAAAAAAAAAGCTATCAATGATGAAATAGGAGAGAATTCAGAAAAGAAAGCACAAACATACCTACAACCATAGTGCTACTTACTAAATTGTGTCGAATTAATCATAGTAGTGGTTGTTCTTGTTGTTTAATCATGTGGTTAAATGTGACCTTTGTTTGTACAGGAAGGAGCCAACATAACTGACAAACAACAACCAACAACCAACAACAAACCCGGTCAGACAAGACACGATTTGTGACATTACACACATATAAACTTTACTCTCACATATTATAAAATAATATGAAACGCCTTTATCACGACTTGACAATCCATCAATTCATTAATAATAGGTTACTTAATCCAATGACACAACTTTAATTTGCTTTTATTGATTGGAATTTCAAATTATTAGCGTAGGCTATAGTCGGGTGAATAATAAAATAAACAATAATTCCTGGAATTATCCTTTGTGGACGCTTATATTCGGGGACAGATGAGACAAAACAGAAAATAAAACAACAACGTTATTCCTAAAATGTTCTACTTATAGTTAAACGTAATTCAATGTAGATTCGTATGTTTTTGTTTTGTATTTTGTTAATTTGATGTTTGGAACTCGAATGTCCTTTTATTCCGCGAATGTTCCGTGTCGATACTGAGATAAGAGTCATCAGGCATGAACATTATGACTATTCTATGCTAATTGGTCGCGCGAACTAAGAACAAGCATTGGTAAGTTACAATTATATATGTTAATCTAAAACAACACACCAATAATGGACCTTTATGCATATTCACCACCTCTGCAACACTTTCTATAATGTTGTTTATGATAACTGTTATGTCGTAAAGTTCCGGTAACTAGCCGTGTATAGATGAAATAATCATTATTTTTTATTAGTTGGAATTATTTTTTTAATATTAATGTTATCTATCTATTGAAAAGCTCTATTTGAAGAAAAAAAAACGATACTTTCCATTGTTTTTTCTTCTGTACCAGAAATGGACTGGTCTTTCTACAATTTTCTCTTAAAAAACACCATCTAATCAATTGTGGGTGTTTTACTTTGTTTTAGAAAGTCATCCATTACTTGCCCATATATGTATGTCTTAATAGTTAATCCAAAACTAGATCACCGCATTACTTACGATCAATAACAATATAAAAGTGTATATGTGGAGTTCTAATAATTAAATTCTACTAACGATGATTTCTAAGAAATCGTTTCCAGTCTCCACAAAACACCTGGTCATTATTAGAAATAATACTCTCGTTTAAAATCTACCATACTTCTTCAATTATCAACAGCGATCTTCAAATAAGATAAAAACGAAATCTCTTCTAGCGAGATGGGTTGTTTCAACTAAACTATAACATTTATTAACTCTTTCTTCTAATCTGATCTGTATTTAATAGAAAGTGAATAACGAAAATCATTTTCAACACCACAGGTGGAACATGATCGGACCATTTATCTACATGCGAAATTATTCATATCCTTAATATTATTATTGTTGTTGTTGTTGTTTATTATTATAACTTAAAGAAAAAACTAGCCACCGGGATTAAGTTGACACACAATTGGACGATTTGTCACATTTCCAATTTAAATCACTCTTGGTCAGCATGAAATCTAATAAAAATCTTGATTGAAACCACAAAAAAAAAGAAACAAACAGGGTAAGAAAAAAAACTCGTATTTCCACCCTTATTATCTGTTAAAGGATAGATAGATATATATACCTACCTATATGAACAATACAATCACACATATGCAAATATAATCTTATTGGGATTTTAATGAAACTATGAATAATCAAGTGAGCGCCTACATATAATCCAGTCATAAATCAAAGATGGCAACGTCGTTGTCCTCATAATAACAAATCTAAGAATAACAATTCCTGCAATCAACTCTTATTTCCATAACTGAATGTATTTTATAGCCAAATAAACTTCCTGCACACAATACAGGAATAATGTAAGTTTTTTTTTTGTTTGTTTCGTTTTGCAAATAGATACCACTACTGATAATAAACAGGAGAGTTGTTTTTTGTTTGTTTTGTCTTTAAAAGAAAAAAAGAAAGCCTTATAATAGTTGTGGAAATATTTCTGGATAATAAAATGATTTTTTTTTTGTTTTTCATTAACAAACAGTCAATAATTTATTTATAACTGGAGAAATTTATTGTTGTGGAATCAATAAGTGTATGTTCCATTGGATTTTGAATATGCAACTAATTTTTTTTGCATATTTTTGCATTCTGTTTGCATATTAACAACTGTAAGTTGTCAGATGGAAATTTCAACATTAGAAACCACAATTTTTATTCAGTTTTGCATTTTATTCTAAAGAATCAGCAAGAATTGTGTCTTTTAACTTAATCTACCTTATTTTTAAGCCTTAATGCTTTTTCGAGCTTTTTGAGGTGTTAACAAAGAACAGATAGAGAGGCGAGGGAGGATAAACTTACTGTGAGTACTTGGACTTTCCTCTAAAATTGGGGCTGGCACCAATCGGTCATTACTGCTAACAAGTCGAACTGGCTAGATGAAGCAAAATATTTAGCACCTTACAATTAGAGTCAAGCAACTTTTTTTCTGCATTTCTGATAAGATAAGAACCGAAAATCAGTATCGCTTTTTTATTTTTTGTTTTCTAATGAAGCTTTTGCTGTGCTACAGTTTCAAGGTGATTTTTAAGTAACCTTCAACTTTACATAAAAAACATATCCGTAATGAACTCCTAGGAACCGAATTCTGTGGAAGAAAAATGTCACTAAAGAAAACAACAAAAATAAAACAATACAAGTTGATCGCCCCATTGTACAAACTGTTTGTTTTGTTGTTTTGTATTAACTGTTCGCTAAAATGCGATTTCACGATGTTTTCGATGGAATAATTGTTATTTTCCAATATTTACAATTCTACTTGACTTGACGATTGGAAAATTTCAATTTATGATATAAATAATAAAGTGTTAAATTGTTTAAACAAACATACCACTAATTTCCTGTATAGGTATATTTATATATTTTATTTATTTATTTTTTTCAAAAATGTCACAATTTGTGAAATCAGTAAATTTAACCTAATTCTCATGAATTTTGACGTCAATATTTATTAAAGTATCACAATATTACTAATGAAAAGTTCAACATTTCAATTTTATGGCTTTGTTTAACATAAATAATAATCATTTTTGAAAGTTGCTAGATTTTTGTCGAAATATATCATTAATAAAATTGTAATTAAAACGTGACTGAACAAAATATAAATTTGATTTTCCATCAAAATTCCCAAAATAATTAACAAATTTTATCCCAATAAATAAGAAATACCTACGATTTTCAATTTGTTAGAATTTCAAAGGAAAAAAAAATGTTAAAAGCACATAACAGAAAACTTCTCCAGCGATATTGTACCTATTATACGTTATTGATTTAGTTATAAATTGTAGACATTTTTATTTGAATGCAAAAGGTCAAAATCTAAATCGACTTTTCCTAGTTTAAGGCAAAACTTCTCTATGATCGTTTTCAAGCTTTAATAATGATGAATGCGAATCGAACCACCCATTCAATGTGCATTTATAGAATTCTATACATACACAAACAATTGTATATTTTAGCCCACCCACATATTTTAACGCCTCAAGTTATTTAACCTATTGTTGTAATCACACTAAGATTGAGTAACACCCCTTATTTCTTTCTATTCTTTTATTTTATTACATCTTCCCCATCATCATCATCATGATCATGCCTTTCATTTTATAAAATCAAACATGTAATAATGATCGTTATTCTAGAAAGAAAAATTGATAGAGAAAGGGAAAGCTTTCAGCCATACGAAAGCACAATTACACAATCTCAACATTTCATTGGTTGTTGTGGTTCTATTAACCACCACCAACCACTTTTAACGTTCATTTCTGTAATCTAATCGAAATCCTATAAAATGTTGAATTAGATTTTTGCCTACTAGGGACGTGCGCATTCTGAATTACGGCCATGTTGACTTCTGCGCTTTTCTTTCCAATTTCACATTATTGATCTCATTCGCTACAATTTTTCTTCTTTTTTTTTTAAAAAAAAAGACAAACTTCTTTCGATAAAATGTAGATAAATCTCTCATACATTCAATATTAGTAAGTTGGATTTGTAATTCATTTGAATAACGGAGCTTTTACAGATTCAATAATGAAATGTTTTATGAATGAGATAAGTTCGATTGTATCTTCTTATGAATCATTATTTATTGTTTTAGCTTACGGCTAGATTCACAAGACAACAATTTAAGACAGATTTGAATTATACCTGTATACAATGTATTCGGTTGCAAACACCTTGAATATCATCAGTATAGCCATTTAACGGTTATTGAGTTTGCAACTGGATTATAAATATTTTTCACCATTATCATATTATTTTATTCTTATCAATCTACATGGAAAATGCATACTAATTCATTAACTTTTATTAACGATAATATCAGAGAATTCTTCTATTATTGATTTTCTTACAGTTAATATTATAGTGCGTCTATTTCTATTTGGCTAATCTAACTTTAAAACAGTTGCAGACAGTTGTAGATTGTCACCTAGTTTCTTAAATGTGCTAAAAACGAAAATTAACGCCTACAAAATGTTGTCGCTCTTGCTGTTCCAAAGTTAAGTCGGCCAAATCAATATAAACCCACTATAAATCTTTCGCAAAATATTACCTACATACAGTTTCATGTTTCATACATTTTTTTGGAAATTGAATCCAATAACTGTTTTTAATCATTAATTGTTGGTTGTTTCAATTTCTGAGAAATGAGAAGAAAAATCAAGTTTCACCGCTAGAAGACAGATTAAGGAAATTTGCGAAACTACAAATTTCATTGAAATAAATCAATTATTACAGTTAGGTCGATTGGAGGTAACATTTCTTAGAGCGTTTAAGCGTAGGTAGTTCGTCTAACGTAAGAAGAAGAAAAAAAAAACAACTATCGTCATATACAATAGTAGATTCGTTGATCTTGTCTTAAAAGTCAATCTTAATTGTTATCAATAAGAAACTTGATTTAGAAGATAAGATTTGTTTTCCTTATCGTATAATAAATCCAAATAAAATTGCCCACAAAAGACATTTTCACGGTCAATTGGTAAATATGAAGAGATAAAAAACTACGACCATAACAACTTATAGAAGTCAAGAGGAAAAAATATGACAAATTACCAGATTACCATTTAAATAGACCTGGTATTTTTTTTATGTAGAAAACAAATAATAATAACAATAATAAATGGAAAATGTTTTTGTTTGATTTCACGGTTTAAATGCAAATTTTAAATCCAATGAATGGAAACGGAAAAAATAAAGAAGCAAAGAAGAAAAGGTTAAATCGAATGCAAAATAATAATGATAACAACAACAATAACAACCTACACAAACAATAAATAGTTGTACTAATTGGATCTATAAATACAATAATTTAGAATTCGTAAAAAATCTAGGTAGAGTGAAAGAGCACGTGTGGGACACCACAATACTTGCAAAGTTGTGTAAAACAGATGAATCATCATTTCGTTGTTGTTGTTGTTGTTGTTTTGTTGTTGTTAATGATGATGATGAGAATAATAATTAAAAAGCCTCATTGTAGTAATAATCTATTGTCAGTCCATTGACACTGATTTAGATTAGAACAAGAAGAGATTGATTGATTTTTGAAATTGAAACCACTTTAAAGGAATTTTTTCGATTGTAATGCCAAAATTAAAGAGAAAGTAGGAAAACAATGTTAAGAATAATGAAATTAATGGAAAAGGGAGGTCGAGGTAAATGATTTTGATTGAATGATCGATTAATTGTTGTCCTTAAAGGAATTTCTTCATTTTGGCATTCTGTAATTAAATTGAATTTATCTATGTCGCTTTAGAAAATTAATAAATCACAAAACTGTGGTGTTGTGATATTAGACGTATTGTTCGTTATATATAAGATTGAGATAAGAAAAAAACCTTCACTAGTAATTCTGTCAAAACATCAAAACCAAACCTATGTTAATCAAAAAAAAAAAAGAAAATTACAAAATATGTCCTTCTTCTATTACAAACATTACCAAATCTCATACTTGGTTTTGATCTATTTGAAATTTGACACCGATACACAAGCACCAAAAGAAAAAACTGTGTTAATAAAATTAATCGAAGAAGTCATTTGAAATAGAAACTTTTTGTTTGTTTGATTGATGATATAGAAAAGTTAAAGTGAAAGAATTGGGGGATGTGGCCTGCTGTTACATTTTAACACGACTGTTATCCTAAATAGAAATCGTACGGTTCAGATACAATCTTCGACGATCAAGAAGAAGAAAGAAAAAAAATCACCCACTTGCAGCAATCTGCAAATATGTGGGCCGGTCTCACGACAGGTCGTTTTAAACAAATAAAAATAAATCTGAACAAGTTCACTTTAGTAGAGAGATGAAAGTGGAGGAAAATGCGGCCACGTGTCTCGCGCCTCAAGCACAATTAACCTACGCAATATTATTATTATCATCATCATCATCATCGTTATTATAAAATCCATCAATTTTTTTTGTTGCTGTTCGGAATTTTAATTCTTATTGAGGATTATTGATTTTATTTCAAAAAAAAAATAATGTTGTCGACGATGATGATGATGACGATGATGGTGCAGGGAAGTGTTTTCTACTTGTCTATTTATACAATACGGCCATTATTTAAGGATATTCTAATATATCATCGTGCACGTGCTGAACGAAATCAATTGTGCTTGCATGAAAGTTATTATTACGTACCTTATACAATGGCAGTGGGTGTCTCTCAATGAACATCCAACACATCCAAACTGCTTCGATGCAAATTACTGCAGGTACCATGTACCTATTCGTAAACAATGGACAAAAACGCATGCTATTAGCTTTTGCTTGGTAACGCCTCTATTTTATTTTCATTTTTTTTTTTTTTGTTCTCTATGTGTGTGGGGATATTATGATCACAATGATAAGTGGTGATGTGATGATGTAAAGGAAATAGGGTCAACCGTACATGGACAATTTAAGAAAGCTGAAAATGGTGGAGAAAGGACCGCAAGTTTTAGGCAAACACCATTCAGACAAATAAATACAACGTCCTCTTGCATGTTACAGATCCAGATCTAGAAGTTCTCTTACTTTTACTAATAATGCTACTAGAAATTAGGGTGACAATATGAAAGAGAAATTATTAAAAGATCTGTCGCCTGATTGACAAAACACATCATACGTCCCTCAAATTGCCAAAAAGAAAAATGAAAAACGCAATAATAAATCAAGAAGTAAAAGGCAAAATAACCACAATTGTTGTTACGACAGAAATGCATTTTAAAACAAAAAGAAATCAAGCAAATCAACGAATAAATGAGAGAAAAAAATGTATATAAGGGAATGTTGAAAACATCAATTAAGGTTATTTAAATATAGCCCAAATGGAAGATTTTTTTGTTAAAAACAACAAGTTTGAAGACAACACGACAGTAATAAATAACAAATTAAAAAAACGTAAAAAGAGAATGAATGTTTAAAAAATTCGTAAATAGATATGTAAGAATTGTTTTTTTCTTTCTTTCTGTTTGGTATTTTTTTCTAAATGATTTTAAAACTCATCGTGCAGGTTTCTATTTTGTTGTTTTGTTTTGTTTGGTTTTTTTCAAATAGTTATTAATATTTATGCAACTATTTTAATTTATTCTATTTTTTATTTGAATTCCACTTTAAATGGCATTTCCTCTTACAAAAATATAAATCAACTAATTTGTCGACTTTTGTAAAAATTATATGTCGTTCCAAAATAGAAGTACTACCTACCTATACATAAAAATTTCTAATCCATATTACAATTAAGCTACTATACACATCATTTTCTAATTAATATCAAAAATTTGAAACTTTCATATTTTCGTTTTCTACTAAAAAATTAATAAAGTTGCATCTTAATCGAAATTTCTCAAATATTGGAAAAATCTTACATATTTCAATGTATTACACACACAATTTATGTATGTGTGTGTGCGTGTGTCCGCAAACTTGATATCGATATTCAAGATTCATATTGCTGCCCGCAAGTTATGGGTCAGACATATATATTATTATTATTATTATTATTATTATTATCAACACTATATCAAACTTATTCGTTAATATTAAAACTGTAGATTAGATTGGAAGATGATATTTTTAATCTTTTCGACAATTGTAATGATTTATCATTAAGTTGGCCATCAAAAAAGATTCTCCTATTCCTTTTTTTTCAGTTACTTTCTATACATACCTACTTGAATTCTTCTAAAATAATTTTATTGATTACGTAAATATCCAAAAATCGTGAGGCGACAAATGGGTATTATTATTATTATGATTTTTTCTCTCTTTAATTCTGTAATTTATGGAAAACTGTTGTTGTATCAATACAGTTAGTATTTCTTTTTATTGTTAATAAATAGTAATGATTGTGATAGTTGGGGAAAGATTAATCATGCACAAAACCATCTTGTTTACCTTCATTTTTTATTTATGATAATTTCACAGAATAGTTGACATTTTTATATTTGCATTGTATAGAGTAGTAATAGGATTGTATTAAATCTATCATTTGATTTTTTTTACTTACAATTAAACAAATATATTTCAAGTTTATTGTTTATTAAAAGAAATACTGAACACCTGTTTATTGAATTTCAATTATACGAATCCTTCGCGTATTTCCAATGAAACAACAAATCTGTGACAATTTCGCCACATTATGATTAAAACAATGATCACATTTAAGTCATTGTACAAAATGTTCAAGTGTAAATATGCAGAACTGGCTATTTTTCGCATGAAGCACACAGTTTTTGATGGATCAAAAAGTGAATGTCTATGTTGAAAGATTTATTGAATAATTACTGTATTTTTTTTGTTTAATTTTAGCCAAAAAGCCGAATGTAATAAACACGAAAATCACGAATAATCAATTAATCGTTTTATATATATTTTTTTTTTTTTTGGGAAAATGGCAATTTCATCATCAATAAATTTTAAATTGTCTAAAAAAGGTTAATTTACATACACAATTAGGTATATACATATATGTATTTCATTGTATTTCTTATATTAACCTATAATTATTATTTTCATTATTATCACATTATAAATTGGAATTTCTTCATTTTAATACTGCTTTAATTCCGTTGATTGACAACGTGTAATTAACAAAATGAAACAGTGTGTGTGTGTATGTGTGTGTGACCTCATAAAAAGACCATGTCATATACTAGAGATAGATATTTACAGATAGAAACTTTGCTAATTTTAATCAGCTCAAAAAAAAATCGAGTTTACCAAATTTCTTCGATTGTAAATAAATCATTTCATGGTTGGTTGAGTCATTAATAAAAGAGGAAGCCGAAAATTTTGTGATCCAACTATTATAATTGATACATATGTACCTATATCGATATAAATAAATAACAAAACTGGTCGTTAACTAAACAGTTAATTTCTTCAATTTGGAATGAGCTGTTTTTCAAGTCCACCGTATGGCCTAAAAGTTAATTATAACTTACAAGATAGTTCAATGTAAATCAAAAACATAACATTTCCTAATTTCATGTAATTTACTTTATTATTATTAAAATTAATCGTTTTCTAATACTGTACCGTTATCGTTTTGTGTATGAGATGATGATTATTATTATTATTATTACAAATACGTGTATGGTAACGTGTCAAATATGGTCGGAATGCAACGTTGTCTAGAATAAACAGACGTGTGTAATTTAAAGTTTAAGTTCATGTAATGACCATAATCACGTATTCTTTATAGCTTCTTGATATTAAAACACAAATATACACATACTAACATATTTCTCCATTTCCTTGTCTCTTTACATATACATATTATACAATTTAAACCAACATGGGAGGAGGCTTGGCTAACAGGAAACTTAAGGAAAAACAACAAATTTATGAGTGTTAACGATAAGCCAACCTGTTAATAATGTTGTTTTATAAAATAGTACATTTAACGATAATTTCCCGAAAGATAGAGCAATTCCACTCTATACGTGAAGGTAAAACGACTAGATTGCAACTCCATGGAGTTAATTAAAGGCTGTATTAAAGATAAGTCTGACAATTTGATATTGCCTCAGTTGCAATGAATCGACTACATCTTATTAACAACAAGTTGGTAAATGCTAATACAAGACATTACGTTATTACTGTTTTAATGAAATATAGAGCTTTCAACAACAGTAGCGTAACTTCAGACTTAAGGGTAAAAGGTAATTTCTTCCGTGCCTTGCGGTAGTTATGTCACTACCATACAAATTGATTGACTGCATCTGTAGATTTGTTGTTTTATTCTTAAACCGTAGGGGCATTATTCAATAGACACGTGGTATATGTGTGTGTGTAATAAATAGTAGGTAATTTATTGGTATCAGTTGCAGAATCTTTTCAAGTCACCAAAAGAATTCGCAACATATCTAAGAAAATTAATTAAAATTCCTAGATAAGCATATAGAAATTTTAATGCAACTTGTTTTCTACTTGAGAAAAATTGTATTATTGTTTTTGATTTTTATCAACAAAACTACCATATAGAGGTACCTATTTTATCATAGTCGTTATACAATGTAGAAATTCCGATTATCTTTAATATTTATTTACTTTTTTGTTTTGTTTCGTTTTGTCGGTATCTTTGAACTTTTTCTCTTGGCCAAAATCTCTATTGCAATATTTCTAAATTTTATCATTTTCCTGTGTTTTATTTATGAATAATTTCATATATTGCATTGGTATGACTATATGTATAGTTGTTCCTGTATCGTTATTCATGTTTCTATATGTTTATGCAACTCGCTTAAATTAAATTAGTTATCACATCAATCAACAGAATAGGTCCATTGGATGACGGCCACTCTTAATAAATATGGTAATTTCTAGTCACGCACACACGCGATGCGTTCCACGCACTTCCCAACATGCATACAAAGCCTTCCTGTCTTCTTTAACCATTATTTTTATAATACTAAACATTTAGTTGTATCCGTTTTCTGATTTAAATTGGTAGACAATGACGTGACAACAGCACGTGTTAAAAATTACACAACATCAAGAAGTAGACAAACTGTCTACTTGTTTGTTTATATCATTAAATTTGTTAGATTAACTAACACATACCTACACATACAAAGATTAGTTACAATTTCTACAGTTTTCTATCCAATATATTATTACGAAATTTCGTTTAAAAAGACTAAGGCAAGTTGTTTTTAATTAATTAACTAATGTACCCTTCTTTCTTAGAATTTCGTTCAGTCCAGACAGATAATGTACCGGAATAAATGAATTTTAATTTCATTAAAGTGGTATTCATTTGCGCTTCCAGACAGATCCAGATTGCAGGTTTGCGTGTGGCTTATTTCACACAAATACACACACATACATATAATATATACCTACATGTATATTTAACACAAACTTTGTTTGGAACTTGATAGTTGGTAGCAAGAGAAATTTAATAAATTTCACATTTTGATTTATTGATTTTTCGATTTTCTAAATAAACCAGCGATACTCGAACAGGATTATAATAAAACTGGTTGGTCAGTTAATCGTGTATTATAATATAGTTTATTATAAATGGATAGTTGTTTTGATAGAGATACAGTTGTGGATATAGTCAGGCACCCCGAATAATTACCTGAAGGCTCATCTACTGTTTAGAAATGGATAGCATCCTGGTGGGCCAGTCAATACATTAATTGCTCCTCATATAAGATAAAGATTATGTTTGTTTGAGGGAGATGTCAATTCTTTCATTTGATAATGAGTGATAGAACCTGCCAAATTACTATTAAAATAATATTAATTCAAAATTAGTAATGAACATCTGATCATGAGAGACCAAAGTTAACATAAATTAGTAATTTTAACGGCAGTAATAAATTCAACCATTTAAACCTAATTATTTTATTTATTTTGTTTATTTTTTTATGGTACTAAAAGTGCTACATTTTCTATTAAACAGGTTTTCTTGTATCATAAATTCACACATTCACTATGGAAAAATCTACTTGTTTGGAAGACATTTATTTATTTCCATATTTGCAAGATCTTCCTTGAAATTAAATTATCTGTATCTAATGATATCAATTTAAATTTATTTATATTACCAACGTTTTTCTACACATGGTAACCGATTATTTTCCCAGGTACTTAATAACTCTATTTTGATTTTTTTACGATTAATATTATACTTGTTGTTGGTGATACAGTTAGTGTTTATTGCAGTATTTTAGACAATTATTATGTAAACGTCTATAGTAATTTCGTTTTAATTGAATAGCTCCTCCAAAAGAATTATAAAAACATTTCCTAACAATAATTATGAAACAAAACAAAAAATTATATGCAATTTATAATTGGCAGCATTAAATTCGACATTTTACATTAAATGAAATGTACACACTTACATACCAACCTATATATCTCTGTTGTAAATGTATAGATTGATGCGCCCTTGGGCCGTAATGAGAACTGTCACGTAAACTGCCGCTTAAATATGCATCTTGCCATGTATAAACATAGGTAAATGCAGCAATTTCAATCATTCGTATGCAGATGAGGAACTTATTTCTACAATGTTGTTGAATGTTGCCGCCTAAAGGAACCAATTTTGTAAACATTTATGTATGTGTGTATTGAAAAGTCCACCAAAAACGTACCCTCTAGCTAAATACCTTGTTTTTTTTTATCAAAAAGAATCAAACAATCATCTAAAAAACATACCATAACTTGATATTTGAACAATCCATTTTAGAAATATAGAGATATTGTTATTTTTATTAAAACAAATAGAGATATATTGAGGTATTTCTACTGTAACATACTGTATATACAACTCCATATAAGTATGATGGTTATTCTGTTGTCGAAACTGTTTTGTATTTTACAAGAAATTAATTCTGTATTGTTTTCGAAAACATAAATAAACAAAAGGAGACGATTATTGATGAAACTGAATTACAAAATAGCAAATAAAAGACATAAAGATGTGTTGGATATTTCCATTTAAAATTCATTAACTTTTCGTACAATTATTGAAGTATGTATGTATGTATGTACAAACAATTTGTTGTTGTTTTTCATTGTTTTTTCGTTTTGTTTGTAAAACTATTAACTTTAAACATTCCATTTAAATTATGTATATGCCAATCTTTCATGTTGATAACTAAAAACGATACGCAATACCTACTACATTCAGTGTTTATATGTTTTATAATAAGAAAAACAACACTATGAAGGTACTATGTGGCATCATTAAGGAGGAATATGTAAAACTTAATTTCAAATTATGTTGAATATTACGATAATATTTTACAATTATCTAAACAGAATATTAAATCTATACAGAATATAGGAAATAGATAACCACAACGACTATCGGCAACAATCATTTAATTGTGGTAACGTTTTATTTATCACCCCTCGTACGTACTACCGGGTTACAGATAGCTAACTGTACATAGACCTGTCTGAAGTCGTTTATTTCGCAAAATATGAACGGCTATTCCGACACTGAGATTCTGTTCAAGAAGATGTGATTCGGTATGTGGATTTTGATCTGAAAGTCCAAATAAACCCCCCATACACAAACAACCTATCTTCTATAGATGTTCCGACTGAACTGCCTGAATTATTGTAAATCGACCTTCAGTTTGACTTGTTGGAAATGTTTACACTTTAAATACCTTTATTTACAATTCCAGATAGGAATAAATGATGAAATTTCGAGATTCCCAACTACTCATAAATGCGGAAATTCGTAATAATTTAGTAAGAATTAGCCATTTATATCTTCAATTTACAGTTGTATTATAAATTAGAAAATATAAATTGAAACAGCTAGTTAGGTAAATCTATACGTATATGTATATGCAACTATTTTTCTATCTATCTCTCTCAATCTCTTGAATTTTTTTTTCCCAGTTTCTTAGTATGCGGGTAATATGACTTCAGGGGTCGTCCTTCTTTTTCAAGATCAAAATATGTGCGCAATATGCATGATTTCAACATATACTTATAGATATAGTCATAGTGCAATCGTTGGTGCGTGGTGACTTTAATGCCCTTTGACACAAATGCTTCCTCAATCCAATACAAATACATATAAGTAGATAGAAATACCAATCAATAACGCGCTACTATCTACAAACAAAAGAATTATTTAATTATATGACGTGTGTTGTGGTGGATTACTGTAGTTTTAAATATATTTTACAACTTCCTGATTGTTGTAATATATAGAAACTTGGAGGATTTATTTATTTTTTATTTGTTCAAATATTCTAACTAGACGATAGGTAGATTAATGTATTATAATTACTGTACAATGACAGGTTGTGATATGAACACACACACACACACAAACTCCAATCTCCCCCCATATACAACTCGTTCTTCCAATCTAATCGAGCTTCTTCATATTTTCAGTCCATTAACGTAATTAAAAAGATTACGAAGGTAGATAAAGTTACCGTGATTTATGTATGACAGCAGACATAACAGAGTAAAGCACTAACAATAAGTAATAAAAAGACCGAAAAAAACCAGAGAAGCAAAAAGACAAATCTTAAATCATCAAGAAAACCCTCACAGTTGTAACTTAGGTACGAGTATACCTTCTTTTGAACTAAATGATTGACGATCTTAATTATTATTGTAAATTGTATTTATTATTTTATTTAAATCAATGTGTTGGCGGTATAATATAAAACAACAGAAGCTTGTACGCCTCTATAATAAATCTCAAAACGAATTAATCGATCATCTTATTAAACAACAACAATTGTTGGAAAGAAAAGAGTAAAAGTACATCTTCTATATACAACAATTTCGTAATAATATTACCTTTAATTGCGTCATGATCTATAGAGAGATGAGAAATTTGTTTTTCTTCTAGGTATCTATACCTATAAGAAAACCTTAACATTTGATCTTCCATTTACGGTAGAAATAAATCACACATAAGTGTTAAAACTGAACCGAAAATCGAATGATTTTCATCTGTTGTATAAACAACATCTTCTATACAATGTTTTAGTCGATTCCCACGAAACAGGTGTTAATTTTGTGTGTAAGCCGACCTGACATGATGTTTTCGTCTTTTTCAAAACATTAAATTACTCTTAAACTTTATATTTACAATATTATTAACACGGAAAATTTCACCTTATTATTAAGTCTTCAAAAAAACAATCAACTTTTTTCACCGAAATTTCTTACCCAAAAAAAAATAAATAAAAAAAAAAACCTAATGACTATCATTTGTAATTATTGACAATAATGATGATAGTTTTGAGAGAAGCAAAAAAAAAAAATAGATTGGATAACGGCGGAATTACTGTGTCACGTAAACGTGTTAATTAATTGCTTAATTAAGTATCGATTGAGTAAACTTTACTTATTTTTTCCGGCAATTACTAAAGTCAACAATTTTAACCCTCTAGCATTCTTCTAGTGGCAATGAACAGTTACTCATTAATAACACACATGTATTTATAGTATAAAATTTAGCAACAATATTATTGTTTTCTTGAATTTTGATTATTTTATCGAAAAATATACAAATAAGTTGAAAGTTTTTTGTTATAAGAAAGAAACTCCTTGAATTTGTTTATAACCATGAAACAATAATCTATTTCATATTTTATAAAATTTTTAAAATTTTAAAAGAACAAAACACAAAACAACCTTGACAATTAGTGCTAATTTATTACTTAATTAGAGAATTGTTTACAACACCCTTCTACTTTAGCCAATTTATCAATATTGTTTACACACATATGTGCTATAATTTAAAATAATGATTTTATTATGACTTAAACAACAAATAAATATCGTTATGAAAGTGTAATTGCTAGACAATTACAATAATAAGTTTAAAGAAGAAAGCGTTTGATAAACGAAACGTTTTTCGCCAGGGGAGGAATATTGAATTACCAACAACAACAAAAAAAACTAATTACATAGTTCCTAAATGTATCCCCTATACCCACAATAAACATTACACATAGGGGATAAGAGGTCAAACATCAACACACACACACACACGACCGATGGCTTTTAACTCCTTATCACTATGCTGTTAGCGTTCCCCCTTCTTTTCCATAGCTTGTTATTACTATATTATCAATTTAGGGGTAACAACCACGCTAGGTGTTTAAACATAATAGACAAGTCTAATGGGAGACACGCGTGCTGTAATTTGGTAATGGGTGAAACCAACAACTGACCACCATCATCATTAGAGGGGTTGTTTTCTTTTTTTTTTTTGTAGGGTAAGAGTTATGACCTCATTACGGTAATTGCTTGCGGTTGATTCGTAAACTAAAAGAGGAACAAGAATAACAAAGTCGATTTTTTTTTTGATATCAAATGTTGTTGAATAAAATTTTTGAATTTATTAGGAATTTCAGTCATGTCCATGATTGCAAAAGGATGAATATTATAGATAAACAACGAAATTAGTTTATTTATTTTTTATAGTTATCTGGACCCGCCTGGTGAGATTCCAACAAAGTTTATTTCCTGTTCATCTCATCTCTATGTAAACATGTTTCATTCATAACTGCCATTCATGGATTTAAAACGATTTCTGTATACGTACAACAATTTGGACATGTGCTGTCCAAATACAAATATAGACAAAATTAGTATGACTTGGCGAATTATTATTATTATTATTATTATTATTATAGGAGAAACTTAACGGTTTGGTTTTTTTTAGTTTTTGGTTTTTTGAATGAATTTGTATTTAAATGAAAATTATTATAAATAAATCGTGTCCTTGGTGGCGTTCTTTTTGTTTTGCCCCTCTCTTGTTTTCTATCTTCTAATTAAAATTTACCATGGAATTCATTTAGACGAAGAGTGATTGTTTAAACAATGACTTTGTATAGTTTTATTCAAATTAATTTATTCACCAATCTATCATTATTATTATTATTATTATAAATGTTATTAATTTATTAGTTTTATTTAATCAGAAAAATAACGATATAGATTTACGTAAGCTTTGCTATCAACATTTGAAAACAAAACAATTCATTTTAAATGTTATTAAAGTTGGTTGAAAATGGGACGTGGAAGAATTTGAAAGAAATATTACGAAGATAAAGTGAGCAGTCTGTGAATAACAAATTTGCAATACGTTCAATGACATCACACTAACTATATACTCGTATGCTCGTATCTCGTATATAAATAAAATATATAATATGTATAAAAGGTTTAGAGAGATCAACAACATACATATATACCTACCTATCTTTTGGTATTTATGTGTATATATATGTATGTATGTAAAGAGAAAACAGTCAAGTTCAGGTGCTTTACGAGACATGTTTAATTCAAGTCAGATGATTAGATGGCATTTATACACAACAACTGATCGACATTCCTTTTCAACATTCCAATATTTATATTTTCTTCTATCAAGTATCTGCGACATTTTTCTACCACCATTTCAATAATCATAACCATAATACTAATATCTATTTTTATAGTTCAAGTCAATATTTTTGTAAACAGTTGGTTCTAATAAAATCAAATAAGGTTGTGGTGGCGGTTTGAGCTTTCTGTCAACCGGATATTAAAAAATTGTAAACATGCTATATCGCGCAGTGGGACAGCAATGTAAACGAATGAAATTTAATTAAAAAAGACACAAAAGGAAATTAATTATCCCAGGAATAAGTGAAGTTTATTAATCACAAATGTATAGAAGTTGAAAAGCAAACGAACGAAACACGAAACTGTTTCTTTCTATCCTTTTTGTACTGTTTTTTTTTTTTTTGATTGTTGTGGTTGTTTTGTCTTCTTGTTTCTATATTTATTTTATTATTAATTGATTGTTGGTGTAGAGATTAAGTAACTTTTAAAATATGTTATCGTGAAATTACAATTAATTATTTTATACCATTCTTGTGCAAGTCAAATTCACGATTACAAGGTAATTTGTTGAAATGCCATCTATTATGGCCTGACAGGTCAACTTACAGTTATAGTTTACCGAGATTTTTAAAACTAGAAATGGTATAGAGTAGAAAAAAGCCGGCTTCATTCATAAATTTTTGCTTTCACAGATTAACTTGACCCGTAGATCACGAAACAATTAAACATTAACATGAAGCTTCCCTATATACTATACTCTCGGTTTCATCTCGGTGTAGCAAAAAAATCTACATATGCTTTATCATAAGAAGTGAGTGTAGATTTAAATGCAAAACCACAAATTAATTTACACTCTAAGCATGATTCAATCACAAATAAGTGTTAAACTGCAATCACAAAAAAAACGAAGCCTTAAGAGAAGCAAAAAAAACAGGTAAAAGTTGATCGGATGCATAATTTATCAACTAGATTTCATATATTTTCTAGAAACTAATAAATCAAAGGTTAATAAATTCAAATCATTTTAAAAATGTAATTACTCTACAATATCGCTTTATTAACATTACATTTACTAGAAATTATTCTGCTCCTTCATTTCTCCTTGATTTTTTGCCTCATTTAACGAGAAAAATTATTGCAAATCATTCAAAAATTGAGAGAGGAACTAGATTAGTAGTTTGATCCAGATATATTTAATATGAGACTAGTCATTAAATGCAACTACAAAATGTAAACGCCTATCATAAATAAACACACAACTTACATTTAGTTCTCATTACATATTAGCACGTGCAACACAAACATATATTATTTTAGACATAATGTATATTACAATATTTACAACACGATAAACGATAAAATCAAATCAGGAAACCTACCAGTTTTCGACTAACAATAAAACAAAAATCCACATTTATTCTAAAATAAGATAAAACAAAAAAAAAGCAAAAATAATCATCATACCTACATTTATTATATGATTTATCTATTGTTGTTGTTGATTTGGTTATTTCTAAACACCCCCACATATTGTGGTAGAAGACAATAATAAATAGACAATAAAGCGAAAAAGCTACCTGGGATTTATTAATTACTTGAAACGTCGTGTGTGGTTGTTACAATGTATAAGTCTCTGTCATCTAATAAACTACTGAAGATACCTTATCATTAGAAAAATCTAGAAAGTTTCAACTAAAAATAATAAAAAAAATAGAAAGAGAGAAGGAATAAAAACCTTTAATATATGACATATGACACCTTGATGCCATTTATACAGAAAGGATTATTTTATTATTAGGATTATTTACTGTCTAATAGAGATAATTTTTTTTATTGAAACAATACAAATCAAAATTCGAATAATTTGGGAATCTACAACGACTATACATATAGATGACATCTTGGGTGGTATTTTTGTCATTTCAACAATTATGTATGTAAATTTTTAACAAGTTGCCAGTATTGTAATTATAACTGTGCATGGAATATTAATTGTTTTGCCAATAAATTACTTAGATACTGGGTACTGTGCTGTTTCATGATCTTTTGTTGTAAAGCCGACACAACATACATACAATATCCGTTTAGATTACATAGCTAGTTAACAACGAAAAAAAAATAAAACTATAATACAGTCTTTAGAGACCAATTGTAGATATTTTCTGCTGTTTTAATAATAGAGGAAAAAGTTGAAATATTTTGAAAATCTCTTCCCTAACGTATAATAAACTTCGCGATTTGCTATTTTAAATAAAAAAAAAAAAACTTTTCAAATGTAGATATATAACTAAACGATTTCCTTAGTTTTATTGCTTTAAATAAATTCAATTTGTATAAAGAAAGTCGAAGGATATCCTTGTCGTAACGACATGACTTAAATTACAGATCGACTCAATATATTGATCCTTGTATTGTATTGGTAAAAAAGACATCAACTGTTATCTATTGATACTCAACAATCTCACTTTACCACATACAACTATACAGAGCATGAATTGATTTACAGAAAAAAATCTTATTCTTAGACATACACAGGTATAGGTAATAATCATCACAGTCAGTGGTGTTCACCTTCTTTTCTTTAACCTAAATGCTTCATTTCATTCTACCCTTTATCTGTTATTATTATTATTTATAGTTTGAAATAATCATATAAATTTACGAGCACCATATTTACCCAATAGAAAAACCTTAACCTTCATTTAATATCGAATGTATATAGAGACCATTTTAATCTATGTAAGACATCTGTGTATTATAAAGCCCCACATGGAAATTGAACTAATTCTAATTATTTATTACCCATTAATGTCAAACATTATTTACTGCATTATATCTTGCAAAGTTCACATCAGTGGCTTAAAGCGCTATTACCTTAAATCTGAACACGCGCTCACAACTACCACTACATATACATACATAGGTATATGTAGGTATAGGTAAAAGCCACGCTCTATCTTCTTATATAACCCTTTTTTTCCATTCTCCATAAGTAAAAGAATAGACAATAATCATCTATCGGAAGGTAGGTATAGTGTGCCGTGCATACAGCAGAATATCCCTTCGAGGAATACAAAATAAAATAAATGGCGCCTTTATAATATTATTAAAGATTGAAAACAACCGATATAAATTCATATGCAACTAGTTCCGGGAATGTATCAGTAATTAGTAAGGTATAACTTTGACTTTAAGAATCGCAAATATACAAAAAAAAAAAAAAATACGATATTCTCACGGTAGCGATGTACTATTTTGATTAAAAAATTGCACATATATCTGCCTGCCATTATACTCGGCTGGCGGCTTTTGCAACGACAATATAGACATTTAATGTTGGATGCACAAAATAGAAAAGAATAGAAGAATGAAAAAAATAAAATAAAATAAATAAAAGACAAACCATAGAGTCACGTAGATAGGACTCCTGTTAACAGTAAAACGTGTTCACGTATACATAATTGCGAATTATTTCTGATTCGACCGCTAAAAATAACGACAATAAACCAACTTATATAACGGTTAATAAACTCTAGTTTTATAAAGAATTATAATTTTATGTTTTCAGTATGGTGCATTAATTTTTATTATCCCCTAGGAGTTCTTGACCCAAATCTATAATATGCAGTATACCTATAGATATTAGATTTTATCGATTTTTTTTTTTAAGAAAACGGGGGGAAAATAGACACATGGCGAAGAGAAATCGTTATAGATGAGGTTTATATTGAACTACCATTTTATAGATCAATAATTACATTTTTCTCTATCATAATCTTGAATTGCTTATGCCATTCCAGTTGCGTTATTCATTGTCTAAATATTTATATTCATCTATAACGAAATAATAATTTTCTAAAAGATTATATGGTAAAATCGTGGAGACTTCAATGATCGATTAAGACAGTATAGAAATATTCCTTTTATAACGAAATTGTATAGAAATAACAATAGTCGTATATTTAAATTTCATTCATAGTTGTTTATAAGAAACACCTCTATCATTCATTTATAGTGAAACTTGTTAAACAATTAGGCGATAAATAATATAAATTGAACGATGAATTGAATAATAAATATTCAGAGAGATTTCCTATTGAGGAACATAAGCCTATAATTATTGACTATTTAGGAAGTAGTAATCTGTACATTAAGTCATTTTATCTGTTTTGTTTTTTTTACATCATTTACTTGGCTCACTTTCTCTTTTTTCTTTTATATTTAGTATTTCACCAATAATTCGTAAGTTATGTTATACTTAAGTTAAAGTAGATAAATTTGAGTGATTTTCACGTAAATATTGTTCAGAACTCTTCCTTTTCACAATTAAAATGATGCTATCATCATCATCACTCTCATGGTTAGAAGATATTTTTACAAGAAGCATCGGTGGTTCAGTGGTAGAATGCTCGCCTGCCACGCGGGCGGCCCGGGTTCGATTCCCGGCCGATGCAAGTGACTTTTTGTTTTCTAATAAAAATTATTTAAATTACAAAAATTGCAACATAGATTCACATTTATTGAGAATTTGTGATGAATACGTAAGCATCGGTGGTTCAGTGGTAGAATGCTCGCCTGCCACGCGGGCGGCCCGGGTTCGATTCCCGGCCGATGCATTCTTTTTTTCTTTTGTCGTTATTTTCACTTCCTTCACTTTTCAACAATGAATCGTATTGTTGTATGATTAATATGACAGCAATAGCAACGTCATACAAAAATCAATTATATGTAATAATGTGTTCCGATGAATTCATGAGTATCACAAAACACGAGACTTCACTGCTGGAGAGCAGCACCTCCCGTCTTATTGTATGATAATTAGAACAAGGGAAAAAGTCCATATATTCCCTGCTGGGTGACCCCACCACCCCACCACCACGATACAACTATAATTTTAACAGACGGTCGTTTTGTTCAATGAGTTTGTATTTTTGTTTTATTATTGATTGACTGCAAATATTAAAAACAAACAAGCAAACAACTCTTTATTCGATTATTGAATTTTGATTTTATTTTTAATTTCAGGCGAGCGATCTGGATACGTTCCTGTGCAAACAGGAGTGGGAACGTCGTTTAGAAGAAGAATTAGATAAGCCACGACGAGAATCAGCATCACAAATCGATGATTTTTTCGAACCTACACATAATCGTCATCAACCTACCATGAGTTATGTCTCTATGCGTACACTTCCTGGTAATGATGATGATGTTTTTTTACGACCACCATTATGGGAAGATATTGCTAGTAGTATACAAAATATTGATCCAGAAAATGCTAATATGCTCGGTGTAAATACTGGTCATGTTAAATTAGAAGCAGTAGATGATTTAACGGCGTCATGTGTTCCGACACCATCACCACTACTATCACCTTTAGAAATCAAAACAGAAAAAGTATAATCATCAATTGTTTCATTTAACTTATCAGGATTTGACTAATGTTTGTATTATTTTTCGTCTAATTTAGGTTATGCAACAAACACCTCCTACTCTACATCTAATGGGCACCCCAACGAGTCCGTATAGTCAACAACAGCAACAACCGACAAGTCCTCAACAAGCACCTCATTATCCGCAACAGCAACAACCACCACCTCTTCACCACCAAAATCCTCACAACAACAATAACAACAACAACAACAACAACAATAATAATAATAACAACAATAATAATAACAATAATAATAATAATAATCATCCGCAATATAAATATAATAATGCAATAGCTCCAAGTCCGGCACCAGGCAATACGTTATATCCACCAATATCGAGGCTTATGTATGTGTCACCTTTAACACCACCTAGTTCTGAACCGGGCTCACCTGGTGGTACATTACCACGACGTACACCACCACCACCTTATCCAGCACCTGGTTGTCCACAACAGACTAATAACCAACCAGTACCACCACAACCACCACCACCACCACCAATTACACGAATTAATCAACAATCATCTAAATATAATCGACGTAATAATCCTGAATTAGAGAAACGGCGAATTCATCATTGTGATTTTTTGGGTAGGTTATTGATAACAATTACTTTTCTTATACTTTATGTTAAAATTTAAATATTGCATATATACCTAGATGTTTTGTGACAATGCAAATGATATGTATGCAGTTATTTGTTTGTGCAAATTATATGTTCAATTGTTCAATGTACATATGTATTAGTGTAGGTGGTTATTTGAATTTTATTTGTCAATGGAAATTAGGCGCAACATACATACATACATACATACGACATAAATGCAAATATTTAAATAAATCTGAAGGTAGTTTTATTTTAAAGATTCAAACAAAACGAAAGAAAAAAAACCTAAACACCTACTCGAGTTGTTCATTTTAATTTTATTATTATAAAAACATATATGTATAGGGATGAAATATTCATAAAGTTTACGAATTTTTCTACAGGTTGTACGAAAGTTTATACGAAGAGTTCACATCTGAAAGCACATCAAAGAATCCATACAGGTATGTTGAATTTTTTAAAAAAAACCAAAAAAACAAAAACAAATATAATGAATTTTTATTTTATTTTATAGGGGAGAAGCCTTATCAATGTCAATGGCCTGAATGTGAATGGCGTTTTGCACGATCTGATGAATTAACACGTCATTATAGGAAACATACAGGTGCGAAACCATTTAAATGTGCCGTTTGTGAACGATCTTTTGCTAGATCAGATCATTTAGCATTACATATGAAAAGACATCTACCAAAAACATCAAAATAATAATAACAATAATACAGTTTTTTTTTTGTCCAAAAATTTAGAATAAAATACCTACTCCTACGATTTCCAATTCCATTTTTGTTTTGTGCAACAATAAAATAATAGCTTTTCATTGTCGTTAAACGATCTCAAAATCAACCATAAATGCCTTTAAATTGTATAAATCAAAAAAATAATTAGAGGCCTTCTGTCCAGTGTACTTACAATTAGAAATATACATATATCTCTCTCTATACCTAAACATACATGCATACATACATATA